>CM028347.1:91042402-91227815 GCA_016618105.1 Dendrobium huoshanense
TGCTTCTACACCCAGATCATGCTTCTACTCTACCTAGTTTATCAAAGAAAACTCAAGTGCTTAGCTTAGCTCACTTTTATAGCATGCAGAAAAACAATCTTTCTTATAAAGTCATGAAAAATTTATGTGAAGCTTAAATAACTGATCATCCTTTGAGAGACATTATAAATATGGATAATTAAGTAAAAGAAAACACGTCAGACTCAAGTTACCACCCACCCAATAATAAAGTTATATTCCAACAGAAAAGAAATAATCAGCAACAAACCATTAATCCTTGCCAAATTTCCTAAAGCCAGAAGAAAATGAAACCTGCTAAAAAATCTAGACTACCTACAACAAAACTTGCGCACTTAGTGCGCCCAACTAAAAGAATTTGCAAAACACTGCTTTTATAAACTGACAAGATTCCTCAGGGAGGGAGAAAAAAAATCTCAGATCAATTGATCACTACATAAGCTTTCTGTTAAAGTAATTTGAATGCTGGAACGGAACTGTAGAAGAACAATTAAACCTCCAATAGCTTCAAACATGCAAGAAATTACTAAATTTGACCAAACTAAATAGCATGAGCTAACATGAAGAAGCCCACTTTTAAAAAAATAATAGTAATAAAAATGAAAAAGACATGCTTCGCAGATATAGATAAAGAAAAGTGAATAATCTACCTCAACCAGGTCAAGATCAAGCTTCCTTGCCAAATAAAGTGCTTCCTGTATTGAGACAACTCTATGCCCTGCAAATTGCATTAGATAACGAGATATCAATAACAACAACATCAAGCCTTTGTCCCACTACGTGGGGTCGGCTACATGAATCTTTTTTTGCCATTGTGTCTGGTTAAAAGTCAAATTCTCATTTAAATCTAATAAAGAAAGATCAATTCTAATATTTTCTAACCAAGTCTCTTTAGGTCTACCTCTAACTTTCTTAACATAAGTCAAATCTAATAACAAGATATCCCATTCCTCAAATAATCAACTAACTCATATTTGAAATTCATGACTTCAAAAAGTAATTTCAGAATCCCAAATTCCTAATGAAAACAAGTTATGACATTAGTGGATGCCCACAAGTTCATCAAGCTCAGAAAGGATAGGATAAATGACAGATTTTATCTGCCTAAATACTATACAAAGCATAATGAATGGGAGAAACCGTTTCAGGCTCTAGAAAGTTTTGAAGTTCATTCTAATGACCTATGCTTACCTTTAAATCTCTTAAATAACTAAGAAAAACTGATGAGAATTAATGACGCTTAAGAACAGGAAGCAGTTAGCATGTTAAGAAGGACAATTTAAGTTGTTGTTTCCATTTAGAGAGCACCCTTAAATGGTGCTTGTACTTGTTACCTATATAATGCTATCATATGATATTCTGGAAGTTTCTGAGATTCTCCATAAAACATCTCCCCATTTGAGTTTGGTTTTATGGAGAAAGCAATCATTACTGTAGTATTCCTCATTCAAAAAATAAATAAATAAAAACAACAACAAAAACAACATCAAGCCTTTGTCCCACTAGGTGGGGTCGGCTACATGAATCCTTTTTTCTCCATTGTGTCCTGTTAAAAGTCAAATTCTCATTTAAATCTAATAAAGAAAGATTATTTCTAATATTTTCTAACTAAGTTTTTTTAGGTCTACCTCTACCTTTCTTAATATAAGTCAAATCTAATATCTCTACTTTCATAACCGGGTCATCAGAAGGCCGTCGTTTTATGTGACCAAACCATCTAAGGCGACTCTCTCTAATCTTATCTTCCATTGTAGCTACTCAAACTTTTCACGTATATGGTTATTTCTTATCCCGTCTCTAAGAGTAAATCCACTCATCCACCTGAGCATCCTCATCTCTGCAACACTTAACTTAGTATTATGCTTCTCTTTTAATAGCCAACATTTTGCACCATAAAGCATTGCAGGTCTCATCACCATCTTATAGAATTTTCCCTTAAGTTTGAGGGGACTTTTCTATCACACAACAAACCCGATGCATTCCTCCACTTTAACCACCCAACTTGAATTCTACTGATAATATCCCCATCTATTTCACCATCACTTCGAACAATAAATCCAAGATATCTAAAATGTGTACTCTTATTAATGACTTGATCGCCCAAAGTCACAATCTCCCCACTAGGTCTATTACTACTAAAATTACACTCCATATACTCAATATTAGATATACTCAAGCGAAAACCTTTAGACTCTAGGGTTGACCTCTATAATTCAAGTTTACCTTCAACTCCCTCACTAGTCTTATCAACAAGAAGAATATCGTCAATAAAAAGCATACACCAAGGTACACCCTCTTGCAAATGTCTAGCGAGAAAAAAAGAGGAGCACTTTCGTCAAAGCTCATTTAGTCCCAGCAATCTGGACTTATAATCTTGTTGAACTTCAAAAGCATTTGCAAGCAAATAAGAAAGCTATGTACAACAGGTAAGTTCGCTATGCATATCATAAAATTAAATGGAATGTTCGAAACAGCAATGTAAATAAGACCAGAAATATTTTGTGTAGATAATCCTAATATTTTCTATCTATGATTTGCGTGTAGTCAGCATCAAGTATACAATCAACAGAAGAATTTGGATAGACTTTAGCATTCTCGTTGAAGTGTCAGATTCATTTAATAATCATGACTATATAGATCTGCAAAAGTGAATAAGCAAGAGGATAAATATGACATTGCTATAGTATAAATAATGTTTGGCTTACCTTTCAGTTTACAAATAATGTCGGGTAGCACAGATTAAAAAGAAATTATATCAATTAGAAGAGAAGGAATTGCAAGGTCACAGCTGAGGAAATATGAGCAGCTGATTTACTAAAATATAAGCAAGATAGAACAACAAACAACAACATTAAACCTTTATCCCACTATGTGGGGTCATCCCACTACGTAGGGTCAGCTGCATGAATTATTATTCTCCATTGTGTCATGTTAAGAGTCAAATTCTCATTTAAATCTAATAAAAACAAATCATTTTTAATATTTTGTAACTAAAATATAAGCAAGATGAGAGATGCGCATGAGAGAATGAGCATCATGGGATTTTTTTATTATTATTATTATTGATTGTTTTCCTGTGTATTTTGATATTTTCTAGAGCTCAAAAATAAAAAATAGAAGACGATAACAAAAAATCATGTAACAGTCTCAATCTAAATGATAGATAAGTAATGGCGCATCAAAATCCTGAAAGATTTCTTAAAAGGGCCTTAAAAAATTAAATGCAACAAAAGAGGGACCATATAAAGTCTTCCAACAAATTAGGACGACACTTAAAAAGTAAAAACCCCATGAAGCTCAAGTCCGGATCTAATTTTCAATGCATTGGATTATGAGCCTAATTATCATTATTGTCAATTATTCTCTTCCAGAGTGATAGTGAAATAGACGGGAATATTATTAGTAGAATTCAAGTTGGATGGTTGAAGTGGAGGAATGCATCGGGCTTGTTGTGTGATAGAAAAGACCCCCTTGAACTTAAAGAGAAATTCTATAAGATGGTGGTTAGACCTGTAATGCTTTATGATCATTAAAAGAGAAACATAATATTAAGTTAAGTGTTGCAAAGATGAAGATGCTTGGGTGGATGAGTGGCATTACTTTTAGAGACGGGATACGAAATGAGCATATACATGAAAAGTTTGGAGTAGCTCCAGTGGAAGATAAAATTAGAGAGAGTTGCCTTAGATGGTTTGGGTTCATAAAAAGGCGGCCTTCCGATGGCCCGGTTAGGAAAGTAGATGTATTATATTTGACTTATGTTAAGAAAGGTAGAGGTAGACCTAAAGAGACTTGGTTATAAAACATTAGAAATGATATTTTTATTAGATTTAACTGAGAATTTAACTTTTAACATGACACAATGTAGAAAAAGGATTCAAGTAGCCGACCCCACAGTGGGATAAAGGCTTGGTGTTGTTGTATTGTTGTTATTCTCTTTCCATCTCTTCCTTAAGAATCCAATACCTTAACTAGATGGGTCTACTCATCTTATTCTTAAAGTTATTACAAATGATAAGAATGTGTCTGCCACTTATGGTGGGTATCATAGATATCTTATAAATTAGTATGGTTACCCACTTGTGATGATTATTGGATTGCCTTGCAAATAGGACAAGTGTAATGTCATACGTACTTGGGGGCTATTTGGTTTGCTACATTTTGAGTGTAAAGTAAAAGGAAGGGTTTTGAAATTGAGTGTAAAGTAAAAGGAAGGGTTTTGAAATTTTAGGTTTTTGGACGGTTACGCTTCAAACATAATATATGTTGGAAGTGCATTTGCAAATCACCATCTAATTCATTTTGAGTGCATTTGAAATTCGTCTATTTTGATATGTAGCATGGGTAAAAGTGATGTTGATAGGCTACCACCGAATGTTGTCGGTGCAAATAGCTACAGCCACCATCACCACCCCTACCGCCCTTGTCGTCATCCACCTCTGATCAACTATTGCTCTAACTACACCGATATTTTACGTTGAATTCATTTACTTCAACCAAAAAAAAAAAAGGCGGAATCATGCATTTGTGGCGTACTCAACCAAGCAACTCAGAAGTTAGTTTTTTTTAAACATGCCTATGTTTTCTCTCAATTAATATATATGCTGTTGGATGTGAATGCTTGAGTGCTTTGCAAGCCTTAATAACAACTTCTGATGGACAATTTTCAATGTATGAGCGTGATGCCTAAAACTTCCAATTGGTTATATTTTTATCACTAGTATTTCTTCTAAATTATTTGGGGATTTGTTTAGTGTGCTTAGTTGAAAGTTTCACTCTTAATACATCTCAATTTATTTTTCTTCTTGTGAATTTTAATCGTTGTGAAATTTTATGTATATTCTAAGATCACTTGTTCAAATTCAAATTTTGAAGGTTTTTAAATTAATTTTTGAAATAAATAGAATGTATTTTTTTTTTTAATTTTAAATCAAAACATATTGATCTTTGTGAATTATGATTTTTTATGTGTTTTTGTACATAGCCGACCCCAAGTAGTGGGATAAAGGCTTGATGTTGTTGTTGTTGTTGTATGTGTTTTTTGTACATCTCATCATGAATTGGATTTAATAAACCCAGTACCATAAGGCCTTGCATTATTTGGCAACAGGTTTTATAACCCCATCAAGTATATAGATAAAATTCATGCAACAGGTTTTATAACCCCATCAAGTATATAGATAAAATTCATTGCAATAATTGTAGATACCAAACCAATGTAAATAGCCAAAAAATGGAACTTCAATTTGGGGAACAAGTGAAAGGAACGACAGTAGAATTTATAATTTGTTTTGTTTCAATTTTGCATGAGCAATTGACAAGATTTAAACAAATAGTTCAATTGGTTTAGTGAACTGAAACAATGAATTAAACACCCTCACATGTAACCATGATATACGCTATCGAGTAAATTCTATCAAACATTTAAAATATTAATCCATTGAAAATTTAAATTAATTAGATTAAGAATAATATAGTACAAATAACTTATTAATAGAAAATAACATAATTAAGCCCAAAGCATAATAGCTATATGAACAAGGAAAGATAATGTAATAGCTATCCAATTTTACATGCGCTGAAATGTTCGATACATTTTCCATCAATAATATCTATTTCAATTGTTTACTAAAATTTAAACATAGAATTAGAATAGCCAAACAAATTGCCATCCTAGAAATCATTCTTAATAGCAGTATTAGCAAGCACTGCACTTATTTCTAGGTGTTATATATAAGGTTTTGAAAATCAAACCGGAGATAGAACCAAAAGAAGGAGAGGTTCAAGATTCAATAGTTTGACTGGAGTTGACCCGAATGACATAATAATTATGCAATAATTATCCAATAATGTAAAATTGTGACTTAAAATGAATAAAATTCATACAAAAATAATATATTCTATAATTTTAAATTTAAATATATTAGTAATTTTCAAAATAGTTGTCCGATTATTTGTATATGGCTAATTTAATCTCATAGTATATCATGTTGCTCCAATTTAATCCATCGACTATACAAAATTAATCCAAAGTGATCACATACGAATAATATGGAGATTATTTCTGATTAAAAATACATCCTAGCCAGATCAATACTACTTCCTAAGGTCCCCACTGCCAATAAATGAATTACAAGACTACACCCATAGATTCAATTGGTAAAAAAATAACTTATGCGTGCTCAATATTGCTATTTAAATCATTGGTTTGCTTGAACGTATTTTGTTGCAAAAAAGGAAGACATATTGGGTCTTTCCACCATGACATGCTTGCTAATAAAGCCAAAGAGGGTGGATCTAGGTTAAAATGAACTTTGTAATTCCTAACCAAAGCGTGTTTGCAACGGAAGAACCGTTCTCAAATCAGAAAATTTGGAAAATGTGTTGCACAAAAAGGAGAAATGGCTTGAACCAACAAACTAGAAAATGAACCTTAAATTATATTTAAGCAAATTAGGCATCCCAACAAAAGAAAAAAGGAAATCTAGGTATAGGAATGTGCCACTATGCCTGAAAGTAACATGATGCATAGTTGATAAGGAGCTATTTTTACTTACAATATGCAGAAGGTGGGGTAATTCAACTTGGATATGAATGTTTAGTTGCTTAACCTAATTTCCATCATAGATTGGATATTACCTGAATTAGACATAATATGATTAGCACAAAAACTATCTTTTTTGAGGGCTCTGATTATCCAAGGAACCTAGAATTCACTTCACCATTCTTCACGAGATGGATCTATGATATAAGTTTTTTAAAAAAGAGAAATATTAGTAAGCAATTACTTCATAGAAAAAGGGGACTACTCTATAGAAGATTACTCATATTGGCTCGACGCAATAGCTCGATGTTCCCCAAATATTTTAAGGCTTAGTCAGTTGTCTTTATTAGCCTCTTGTATCCACTTTTCCGCCCATATGCTTTTCAGACTCTTTATTTTCTTCATTAATAGCCTAAGAATTTATCTACTTGATGCCTTTATTTACAATTTGTTTGAATATGACTAACCGATGGATCTCTGAGGTGGATATCCTATTATTTGCAAGAAATTCATATATTTTTTTTAAAAACTGTAGTCCGTTAAAAGTTATGGAAGCTCAATGTTGCATATCACATCAATCTAAAGGAAATGTATCACCAATGGAGAAATCTACTCATTTATAATTTGCGAGTTGCGACCACTATAAAACCATAATTTAACACCTTAACACTTTACTTTATTGAAATACACAATATTAAAAAACTAGAATATATCCTATTATTCGCATTAGCTTGATGTTCCCCAAATAATTTAAGGTTTAGTCAATTGCCTTTATCAGCCTCTTATATCCACTCTTCCTCCCATATGCTTTTTAAACTCTTTATTTTCTTCTTTAATAGCCTAAGAATTGATCTATTTGATGCTTTTATTTACAATTTGTTTGAAGATGACCAATCGACTGATCTCTGAGGTTGATATCGTATTATTTGCAAAACTTTCATAATTTTTATTTACAAATTGTAGTCCATTAAAAGTTATGGAAGCATAATTTTGCATGCGACATCAATCCAAATGAAATGTATCACCAATAGAAAAATCTACTTATAATTCACAACCACTACAAAACTATAATTTAACCCCTTAACACTTTTCTTTATTGAAATACTCTCGCCCCCGAATTAGTTTATTTCCACAAAAAGTATACATGAAATGGTAAATCAAGCTTTTCCCTAAGATTTTGAATAATTGTTCCAGATTTAAGTCAATTATATTTCATTTTTTTCTTGGAAGAAGACAATCAAACAATTCTCAACCATGATCCTTACGGATCAAAACATTCATATGAGACAAAAAATAAAAAACTCTAAATATTTGTTGTCTTTCACATTGAATAAGATCCCAATATTAACTGTATTTTCACATTGACAAAATCTGTGGTAAATTTTCATTAAAAAAATATTCTTCGCATGCTTCCTTCCATCTTCCTCTTGAATATGCAGAAAGATCTTTTCTGAATTCATAGAGAGAAAGCATCCATAAACTTTTAGGGAATCTAGCACTAAAGGCTTGATAGGGCTTAGTCCAAATTTCTAGGAGAAAGCTTTTGAAATCCATATTTCTACTTTTTGATTAAGCACAGGCAAATCAAAGGCAACGTGTGATATGATAGAGGCTTAGAAATCAATTGATCCTAAGCCTAGGCTCTCAAATGACCTAGCTAAGGAAGCTGAAAGCCTCTTAGTTATTCTCTCATATTTGACTTTCAACATAGTTGAGTGCGTGAGGGCATATGTACTAAATTATCAGCTTGATATCCAATCCTATACCTAAATCCTTTCAATGTAGTAATAGACCTAGTGAGGGGATTGTGACTTTGGGTGATCAAGTCATTAATAAGAGTACACGTTTTAGATATCTTGGATCTATTGTTCAAAGTGATGGTGAAATAGATGGGGATATTATCAGCATAATTCAAGTTAGATGGTTGAAGTGGAGGAATGCATCGGGCTTGTTATGTGATAGAAATGTACCCCTTAAACTTAAGAGAAAATTCTATAAGATGGTAGTGAGGCTTGCAATGCTTTATGGTGCTGAATGTTGGCCATTAAAAGAGAAGCATAATACTAAGTTAAGTGTGGCAGAGATGAGGATGCTCAGGTGGATGAGTGGTTTTACCCTTAGAGATAGGATATGAAATGAGCATATACGTGAAAAGGTTGGAGTAGCTCCAGTAAAAGATTAGAGAGAGTCGCCTTAGATGGTTTGGTCATATAAAAAGGCGGCCTTCCGATGACCCGGTTAGAAGAGTAGAGGTATTAGATTTGACTTGTGTTAAGAAAGGTAGGGGTAGACCTAAAAAGACTTGGTTAGAAAATATTAGGAATGACCTTTCTTTATTAGATTTAAACGAGAATTTGACTTTTAATAGGACACAATTGAGAAAAAAGATTCATGTAGTCGACCCCATGTAGTGGAGGATAAAGGCTTGATGTTGTTGTTTGTTGTTGTTAACTATGATGATCCACTAGAACCAAAAAAATAAGGTCTAAGCCTAGGTTGGATGACAAATAATTTCTACTTTTCACTCTAGTGATTGAGTGGGATAGTTACTTGATACTTAGAATCAAATAGAATAAGAACAATTTAGAGGCATAAGTTTAATCAAATTAATGAATCCTGCCCACTTAAGTCTATGGAACCATGTGATGAATGAAAAAGATTTTTGAGGGGTCAATCCTTTTGTTAAGTGTTGCTAGATTAAAAAATGAGCATTACTCTTTTGGGTCTTAAGCTCTCTCATAGTTTACTAGAAAGATAATAGACTAATCTTTTGTTGTATCTAACACAATAAGAAAAAGAGAGTTTACTTTATAGATGAAGAGAAAATAAACAGAGCTCATTGAATTGCTTTGGTTTTTCACTTCTATCCTATAAGCGAGTTTTGATCCTTTTGTTATCCCTAAAGCAACAAATACACTTCCATTATAATAAATGAAATACAAAGTATAATTCTTGATATTTAGTAACACTACCATTGTCACAAATAACTTTTAGGTACCCATGGTTTAAAAGTTTAAAAGCGAAGATCATTGTAGCACTGATACTCCTATTTACGAGGCATGCTGTATCAGACACGCGTCGGATACGGATACGCCTCCGATACGACATGGTTATGTGTCGAATACGGCTTTGTCGTGTCCAATTAAAATATTATTTAAATTTGACAAGACATGTATCAGATACGCTTGTCCTATTAAAAAATAAAATAAAATAAAAAACAAAGCCACATTTTTCCCTATTCATTTCAGCTACCCGCTCGATATCCCTATTCATTTATGCGGCTTAAACATTTTCATGAGCTATGTTTTTTGTTTCCTCACAGGAGTTCGTCTTCTTCGTTGTAGTCGAAGAAGAATATCAACAACGTGAGCATAGAAGCGGACAGAATCATCCTTCGTCGATGAAGAGGCTCAACGACGCGAGCATTAAAGCCGACAGGATCATCCTTCGTTGACAAAGCGGCTCGACGACGCGAACAATGAAGGCGACATGAGCAGTGAAGATTCATTTTCTTCATCGCAGGTGTGGGCTCTGAAAATTCGGCCCCGGCCTCCGCTCGCTCTTTTCTTTCGGCGAGGGAGTTTTAACTGAATAAGTTCCGAGGTAAATTTTGGAAGGCATATGGGTTTGTAGATAAGACACTACCCAGAGATTTCGCCCTCATTTTGCGAGGACTTTATGATCTGAGTTCTGGTTTCCTATAGGCGCAAGCCCCTATAGTTAATTACTTCTCCCGATCACGAGAGAGAACTTTCGATTAAGGCTAGTCGTCGATCAGATACGTAGAGTATACGTGTTATTTGGCATTTAGTAGCAGCATTGGATATAGGAATTTAGAAATTTGGGGATTTGGAAGATTAAAAGATTTGGAGATTTAGAAAATTGATATTTAAAACAGAAATTGCACCATCTAGCACTTAAAGCGGATGGTGGGGGAATGGATGATAGACCCGATTAAGATCCCATGGTTCCGTCGTCCCGGGCCATCGTGGTCCCTGGTCTACTTAGTCAGACGAGGTAGTCGACCCAACCTGACAGAAGGATCCTTGTCGGCAGCCATGGGTTGCTTCGTCCAAGGGGACCTTGTAGACCGGGGTTGGATGCTTGTCTAAGGGGACAAATTTGAATCCACCTTAGCTAATAGAGGGCTTTGTGTCCTAACGATCATATCTTATTGATTCATATCTCAAGGATTTAACGCCATTAAGGAGCGTATTGGCTCTGGCCATAACCGCTATCTGTGGTGCCATTTGGCGATAAAACCACTCGGTTCAGAGGGCCCCGGGTCATAACCGTTTACCTGCAGTGCCATTTGGCGGCAAAACTGCCAGTTAGAGGACACGTACCACGTCCTTACTAGCAGAAGACTGTTTGAGAATGGATCCTAGTGATATTTTTGACTAGGCATTTGGCTCTTTGTGAGCTGAAGTAATTTTTAGATTTATCCACCTTGGCAAACTGTTGCGGAGGGTGGATGGATTTTTCTTTAAGCATTTGATGGTTGTATTTCAAATTTTAAATATTTTTGGAATTTTGGGATTTGTGGATTTTTGGATTTTGTAGAGTTTTGGGTTTTAAATGGATATTTGGGTGGAATTTTGAGTATTTGGAATGACATTAAAAAAGTATTTGTGAACCCCTTCGGTTGAGATAAGAAATCAACACGGCCATCATCGAGGTGTTTGGGGTCATTACTATTTGTAGCTTGAACCTTGTCAACTCAGCCGAGCTATTGACTGAGGATCGGGTTTCGTAGGCTTCGTGCCTTTATTAGTGAATTCATATTGTTGTAGGTCTTGAAGTCCTAATATGAATGTTTTAAAGCAAATATACCGGTCATCACGACTTTATATTTGCTTAATGGTTCGAACCCCGTCGACTTCTATTGACCCGTATAGAAGGATCGGTTTCGAACTTGAATTCACTTGTCAACCCCGCAGCATCCCTAGACGTCATGTATGTACCAATAACACGCTCGTCGGGGCCCATGCGGGTGTTTGGGGGTATTTTATAATTGAACCTTGTCCACTCCTTTCATCTGCTAAGAAGGATCGGGTTTAAAATTTGATAACCCGCGCAGCATCCCTAGACGTCATGTGTATTTCTATAACACGCTCGCCGGGGCCCATGCGGGTTTGAAATTATATTTTCCCCTTTAGTGTACCTATGTGTATACAGATTACAGTGCACGTGCAGGGGGTATTCTAGGAATAGACTCATTCTGTCTGCTTGTACGAATGTTGCAGATCCGGTAGCGTTGTGTTGTAAATCGTAGACGCCTTCTGTCTGCTTTTACAAATGTTGCAGATCCGGTGGCGTGGCGTAGCAGCTTCTGGATGGAATTGTTCGCTGCTTCGTACAGCTAGGCTGTTGTGCACTACTCGTTGCTTTCTACAGGTGGATCGTAGTGCACTAACTAATCTCCTGCATTCGGTTGTAGAAGCTCGTAGGAGCTTATATTCTTTATGCATTATGCTGTGATTTTGGTCTTTACAATACAGCCACTACTGCTGGAGGTAGATGTATTCATCCTTAGACTGAAGTTGACTACAGGATACTGCATTTACTATAATCTTTATGTATCTACATAGGGGTGGATGTTGTACATACATTTGCATTCGTAGAGGACTTGTATGTATTGCAGATCTTTTTAACTAAGTGCTCCAAGTCATTTCAATTCAGTCATTCTTCTTCTGTGTTTCTCTTTTAAATCATTTTAATATGTATTTTCTTAGAATCAAACTACCGTGTAGGTTGAAGATCCTTTGTTGAATTATTGCAACTACACTGTCCTCAAAAGAAGTTTAGCTCTACCTGCAAACTTTTTATCCTCCAAGATGGTTTACAAGACACACAGCGAATTGGATATCGATCCTTTCATTCAAATTGAGATGATCATTATAGGATAACTATGATTGCTCAATAGGCCTTATACCAAAGCTTGTAGTGACTTTGTGTGAACCTTTGCTTGAAAGCAAGTTGTATCACAACTTCATTTGTTCATCTACGTTTATCTGAGTGCACTGAAGGCTTGTTCGTCATGAGTCGTTTTGCTTGATTGTTGATTTCCATTTCAATACTCTCTCCGAGTTCATTTGGTATTTGTTATCTGGTTGTATTTTCATTTGGCTCTTACTTGAACATTGATCATGCTTGGATGCCCTCCTTCATGAGTCCCTTGTTATATGGTTCAAATTCTGTTTCGTATATGTGCTTGAACCCAAGTTCAGTGCCTCCTTGAGTTTAAATTAAATATGAGTCTTTTACATTCATTCAAGTCCTTCAAGTTCTATGTCTCATTAAAGTCACTTCGGACTTGAGTCAAATGTTTGCAAGCTCAAGTTCATTGGATGCTTAAATCAAGTTCCTTGCTATTTTGTAGAGTCCAAGCTTGAGCTTATGTCCACGGTACTTAATTCATTTGAGTTTGAGTTCGCTTAAGTCAATTTGGTCCAATCAGGTCCACAAGTCCGATGTCAACTTGTCCAAGTCCTTGTTCAAATGCAAAAATCCACTATGGTTCGAGCTTGATTCAAGTTTGATTTCAGTTCAAATTAAGCCTCTTGCGCATTTTTTATTTGGGTTCAATTGCTTATTAAGCCACTTAGATTTTGTTCAAGAGTCCAAGTACAAGTCATCCGTCATTCTCTTGAGTTCAATTAAGTCCAGGTACGATTTCACCCGAAATTTCGACAGCCTCCCGGCGACTCCCCCCGTTTAGGAAAAAACTACGAGAAACTGGGCCTTTCCCACCACGTGCAATAAAGGCGTGAATGGTAGGTGTCCTCTGACGAGGACACCGCGGCCGTGATTTTTTTGTTCCTCCCACCACGCGCAATAAAGGCGTGTATGGGGTCTTTGATGGTACCTGTTAAAATAATGCACAGTTTACTTTCCCCCCGCTCGGGGGTACCTATAAGTGACCCTGCCTTGCCGTAGGTGTCGCACCGGGGTCCCTTCCCACCACGCACAATAAAGGCGTGTATAGGCGGTTTTCCGGCGCGCCACGAACGTCGAGGTAGAGTTTAGGCGATTGCTCGCCTCGTCGTAGACGTCGGACCGGGGTCCTTTCCCACCACGCGCAATAAAGGCGTGTATAGGCGATTTTCCGGTCCGCTGCGAACAACGACGCGACAATCTGAGTTTAGAGGATTTGTACCTTCGCGGGCTTTGATTGTGGTCGAGGCTCGTAAACCAAGGCAAGGAAGAGCGAACATTTTTTTATTAATTATAATTAACATCAATTAAATAAAATCAATTAAATACTAATCTTTAATTAATCATTTTTTAATTAATTAAAATTAATTAAAATAATTAATTACGATTATTAAAATCAATTAAGAAAAATAAGTTATAATTAATTCATAATTAATTATAACTTAATTAACATTAATTAATTCTAATAAAATATAATTAATTAACATTAATTAATAATAATTAATTTATAAATTTTGATTAATTAAAAATAATCATTATAATTAATTATATTTAATTATTATAATTATAATTATAATTATATATATATATATAATTATATATATATATATATATATATATATATATATATATATATATATATATATATATATATATTATTAAAATGATTAATGCTAAAATAACCCTCCCTCCCTCTTTCTCTGCTTGCGAGATCCAGCCAGAGAAGCGTGAAAGGGAGAAAGTTACCTTCACTGCAGCGAGCTCCCGTGGTAACTTCCGATCAAAATGCCGCAACTACCGAACCGACAGGAAGAGAACGTCGGAGGAGGAGGAGGAGGTAGAGTGGTCGGGATAGGCAAGGAAGTGGAATCGGGAGAGAGGGTTCGGGCTAGAGTCGGAGGAGGCAAGGTAGATCGACTTCTCTCTCTCTCTCTCTCTCTCTCTCTCTCTCTCTCTCTCTCTCTCTCTCTCTCTCTCTCTCTCTCTCTCTCTGTTGGAAGCAACGACGGCGGGATGTGGAGGTGGCTCGGGATGTGGTCGAAGAGCTCGAGAGATCCTGTCAGGGTCGGGACGGAGCTCGGCTAGAGGCGTCGGCACAGGGAAATGGAGGAGGAGACGTTGGAGCTTTGGCTGTGGCTTGGAGTCGAGAAAGACTCTGATCGGAGGAGGGAGGAGAAGATCGGAACAATGAGGGATATCAGTTGTGGGCTAAGGAGGTCGGAAGCAGCTACGAGAGTCGAAGAGCTTGCGAATTGGAATAGCCCCGAAGGCTTCGTTCGCTTGGGTATTTAACGACGCGAGAAGGAGCGAAATCGAGGCCGTCGTCGCAGGATTTCGGCAGATTTTACGGAGAAAAGATGCATACGGCGCCGAACAGCAGGATTTGAGCGGGATTTTTGCACGATTTCGGCTGGATTCGAGGATCCGGTGGGTAAGAGGTATTTTTTGTCATTTTTTTTCTTCCTTCGGGTATTATACGAAGGTCAACAGCAGGCTCGATACCGCAACTCAATATCGCTCGGTACTGGAACTCGGTACCGGAACTCGATATTGGTCGATATCGCTTTAAAATTACTCTTACAATAAAAATTTGTGGCATTACAGGTCGAACCTTGCCAAGGGGCAACGCCCCGTTGGACCCCCGGCATATTTGCGACATCTCTACACTTTTACTTAAAAAATTTCATGTTTCAAATTCATGTGGTTTAATTTGTGTCGATCCTTCATAGGATAATGAGCTCTAGTGGCATAGGAATTGGGTCTGATGATAGTCCAACAAATAATCAATATTGAAGATAACAAACCTTTGTGGGGTTATGCGACAAAAATAGGTAAAACGTCAGAAGGAGATGACAATATTGCATTCAAATGCAATTATTGTAATGCCACATACAAATGATCATATTATTGAATGAAAGCTCGTTTGTTAAAGATTAGTGGTCATAGAATTAAAGTATGCCCGAAGATAACCTCATCACAAATGGCTGAATTACAAAGAAAAAGCAGTGAAGCTAAGCAAAGGAGTAAAAAAGAGCTTCCAAAATAGATTTCACTTCCAAGCATCCATGCTTCATATCTTTCATCCTCTTCTTCAATTAGAAGTGATGACAGTACTTTAAACAAAGGGCATTTCCAGATAGAGGGATATGAACCAAAAAGAAGAAAACATGTTGTAAATAGTGCTTTGGAGAAAATATTTAATTTGCAAATGAGAGAACAACTAGATGGAGAAATAGCTAGAATGTTTTACTCATATGGACTTCCTTTTAACCTAGCAAGGAATCCACATTACAAGAATGTCTTTACCTACGCAAGGATGTGCATACAAACCTTCAACTTCTCTAAATGAAAACTCCAACTTATATGGAAGTAGACAACAAGATGTAGGATGTTGTTAGAGAAGGATTTGAATCTCTTGAGGATATGAGAATATTAGAAATTGCTAATCTTTCACTTGATGAGCCTGAATTGGAAGCTATGATATTTATTAAAGATGATATAGAAGTTCAAAGAAAAATCAATGAAGAAGGTAATCCTATCATTCCTTCTAATGAATAGTTGAAACTTCATGTTTAAGACAATTTATGTTTTTGTTTTTGTTGTTATACTAGACATTTAAATATTTAATACTCGTTTTATTTTGATATTATAAGATACAATGCTACAAATGATGTTGCTTTCAATTTTTTTTTATCATTTCAAATATTACACTTTGATTACTTTTTTAATTTTTATGTGATTTATATATTATAATGTTGTATCTGTGACGTATCAACGATGTACCCGTATCCTGTATTTTTAAGAATTGGCGTGTCCTGTATCCGTATTGTGTCGTATCCGTGTCGCCGTATCCATATCGGTGCAACATAGGCGAAGACGCTTTTCTTAAATGGAGCAAATGGGAAGAAGATTGGCTAATTCAAATCTCAATTCCATCCCTAAGATGGATAAAATGCCCTTGTATATATTAATGAAATGAATAATATAGGTCGCTTATGTATGCTGCTAGAGTATTCCTTTGTCCATAGAACTAATTCCAATTATAACTTATTTGGACCCATGTCAAATATAACTTACCCATGGTTTAAAAGCTTAAGAGCGAAGGCGCTTTTCTTAAATGGAGCAAATGGGAATAAAGGTGGCTAATTCAAATCTCAATTCCCTCTCCAAGATGGACAAAATGCCCCTTGTCTATATTAAATGAAAGGAATAATATAGGTCGCTTACGTACACTAGAGTATTATTTTGTCCATAGAACTAATTCCAATTATAACTGATTTAGACCCATGTTAGATAATTTTTAGGCGCCCATGATTTAAAAGCTTAAGAGCGAAGGTGTTTTTCTTAAATGGAGCAAATGAGAAGAAGGGTGGCAAACTCAAATCTCAAATCCATCTCTAAGATGGACAAAATGCCCTTGCTTATATTAAATGAAAGGAATTATATTAGTCGCCTACATACACTGAAGTATTCTTTTGTCCATAGAACTAATTCCAATTATAACTGATTCCGATGAATCATTCACTTTCTTTTCTCGTGTGAAGGAAAGATAGATGACTCAGATTATGTATTAGAAAAATGATATTCTAACACAAAATGAAAATCAAATATTTGTAATTGTGATTTTTTAGTTTCTACCAAGTTTTTTCACACACTCAATTCAACCTTCCATTGTCATTTGACCATGAGAACAAAATGATTTCAAACACTTTTTTTAGAATAACCTCATGCAATTCAAAATCATTTTACAATAACCTCATGCAATTCAAAATGCAAGTTCTAACAACCCTAGTTCACAGCTCTTCTTGGAAAGACAACCTTGTCCAAGAGGTTTGTCAACTAAGGCATCATACTTACATAAGTTCTACATGTCAAGGTAGATCTCTCTCCAATGCAACTAACCTGGTACTCGCTGGTTCTTCTATGATAGGTCATACATCAAACTCTTTCTAAAGAATAGATATGATCCTCCACTTATCTTTCTACCTGATCTTGCGCCAACCAGGGGACCCTTGATACCACTCATATTGCTAATAGTTGTATTCATCATCTTTGACCACAAGATTGTAGATTAGCTGGTCTTGATTATGTGCACTAAGTTATTTTACCGATTTGAACCAGGTTCTAGACTCAATCCACGACAAATGGTAAGAGATTCCAAACAATCACTCACCATGCTTAATCCAACATCACACAACTTCTTATTAATATAGAATTCTTATGCACGGTATGCCATCTCCAGTTAAGGAGACATGGGTATTCATTTTTTATTTCAAGGACGTTGTGTTTTTACACAAAAGAATAACAATACAAAGTGTAAACAAAATAGCTCTTATTACAAACGAATAAAAATTCCATTAAGTTGTACGCTCTTTCAAAATGCTCATATCATAGCAAGCACGCTATGTTGACTAAAAGGAAAAAAAATATGAGGTGAAACTCATAACTTCTACACTTAGAAATTAATTGCACTTTCATAATATTGAATCATTGAGGTTGAAAGAGAAAACATCAGCAATAATAAAAAAGGCTTGACAACAACAAATGTCAATGGACTGTAAATACAAGCTCCCTGTTGACCGGTCCACTGGACCGGTCCAGCCGGTCCGCACAGCACCGGCAATTCGCAAAGAGCATGGGATCTTCGCCTCCTGCGGAGATCGAGCGGCCCGACCGTCTCATTAGAGCATTTTAGGAAGCATTTTTGAGGGTTTTGAGAGGGAAATCTGAATGTAGGGAATGTTTAGAGATTTCCTTTTGATTTGTATGCATTAAATAGTTGATTTTCCTAGGATTTGATCATATTGAATTTGGCTGAAATTTGATATCTCTTAGATTTAGGTTTTCTTTGGGCTCTTGGCGTTGCCAGAGATTTGGGAGAGATTGATCCTCCTCTCGAATTGAGGATCAATTGTATCTTGCTATTTTATTCATTGTCTAGTGGAATACAAGTTGTACTTGGAGTTTTCCTCTAAATTTCTGCTGTTTGACTGCTGTACACAGCAGTTTGTTGTGTTTTTCCTGCTGACAGCCATTTGGCTGCTGTTTGTTCATCGATTTGGGTTAGGTTTGCTTGCGAACTCAAGTATTACCTTAGGGTTAATTGCGAACTCAAGTATTTCCTATCACTCCCTCATGCATCAACCCTCACTTATTTCTAGAGATGATGCATATCAAAAATAGAAATGAAAAGATTAATTGAAATAATAAATCTATCACATATTCAAACCTCAAGATCTTAAACATTCAAAATAATGCTCCTTGATTTTGAGTTTCACAATAACCAACCCACTTCTTGTAAGCCATTGCTAATCCAAGAATACAATACTTTCAAAAACAAAAATTCTCATATGCAAAAAACCATATAGTAATACAATCCCAAGAATGACTTGGCAAGGATGAAAAATAAAAACAATCAACAAATTTAAGGGTTTATCCACAGCAACAAAGGGAACACTAACAAACAAACAATTGCTGGAGAGTCACTAGCGATTTTTCACCTTTTTGGGGGGGTGGGGGTGGGGTTGGGGGTGGGGGGTGGAAAAGGGATCTGCCATGCTATCCTAAAATGGTTCAAGGCTGAGAGCAACTAATCAATTCAAAAGAAGCAATTCTATAAAAAATATAAAATTTTAAGCGAAAATAAGAAAGAAAATCATAACAATGAGGTATTTAGGTCTGCACGAAATAGTTGAAGATGGCGATTAGTTATCAACTAAATTTTGCTAGCAACATCAATTATTACACGGCTTAGGAAAAAAGCTGCCCATCATAAGGAAATGTATGCCAAAAAAGTAAAGCAAAATCAAAGAAATCAGGCTAGTTTCTTAAAGCTTCTTTGGTAGTATACTAGTATCCTATTATTTTAAACAAACTTCCGCTTAACCTTATTAGCTAGCTTCGACATAGGGGACAAAGCAACATGCAAGTGTTTTTTTTTTTTTTTTTTTTTTTTTTTAATAAAAAGAAACGCACAAAGCGACAAGAAATAATCACTTTTTAACTACTACACTTCCCTAGCATATAAAGATTTTGAATTTTGTGAAAACATGTAAACGAATGAACTATAATGCAGCTGCATCTCCTCCATGGCTTTGCAATCATAGCCAACATACTTGCAGAGAAACTTAGCAATCTCTATGAGAGTAGTAATGAGACTTTATTTCACACAACATGGTCAAGCACAACAATGAAACTTAATAAGATCTGAGTATTCTATAAGGCCAAAACCTTCCATCGACATAAATCCTGGTCTTAAACATACTCTTTTTTTTTTCATCAACCTGAATCTTAATCAGAAAACTCTTAATTTTATCAAACTGTTGGATTTAATTGAATAAACCGAAACCTACCTAAATATACGCATCGCAGATATCATGTTCCTATCTCCTTCCATGCACCTCCATGTTCAAGAACTATCCAATTAAAATGTTTTAAACTACAAAATTTATGAAGTACATTTCAACACGAAACAATAAAGCTTAAATTTAAAACATGAAATGCATGCATCACAATTCCCAAACAAGCTTCAACCGAGGATAGAAAAAGAAAAGGAAGTCAAGGGATACCTTGATCAGTCACAAGACGCACTTCACGATCATTGATTGCTTCGTTGATCCGAATCCCGCCATCATTTTCCACTTTAGGTTTTCGCCAATCCCCTCCCTTTCCTTCTGCTTTCGGTTTTGGCTTGGCCTGGACGGGTAAACATTTTTCCACAATTCACAAAATACGTCTACGCCAATACAGGGTTTTGAAGAACCAAATGCATTAGTAAGCACCTGTCCGGAAGCCATGAAATATCTTAAGTGTGTGTAACAAAACATTGGACTGCCACCAGGGAAGGGTTCTTCCATAACCATAAATCCACGAAACCTAACAACGCCGCCGGCCGATGGAGCTCCGCTGCCAGGAAGGACGGAATACCATCTCTTGCGACCATAAATGAAGCTATCAAATCTGGCGCTGACGAATCTACGCCAAAGCGCCATCTTTCTCACTTGGCGTCCGCAGTTGATCTGCGCTATCAAGCAAGAATCAGGACGTGGGAGAGTAGTGGCAAACCGATTCCCTGAGTTTGGGAATCTCGACCCTAGTCTGCTAGTCCTTTGGATCGGATCTCGGGAAATTGCAGTGCCGCGCCACCGTATCGGAGTACGACGCCGTTGATGGAGCTATCCAACAGCTGCCGAAGATGGAGGGGCGCTTTGGTTTTTCATTTTTTTTTTTTATAAATTTGTGCCCATCTTTTTATTATTTAAATGGAATATATTAAAGTTAAATCCGGCTAAATTTAACCAATTTAAATTCATCTCTCATAATATTTAAATTTTGAAATAAATTATTTAATTATTTATTAGAATTTACATAATTTATTAATTATCATGTCAAATAATTTTAATATTAATCCCTCAACTTTTATTAAATTCTATCTTATAGCTGAACTACTCGAAAGTCTAAAAAAGATAACCAATTTATGATGCCCTATATGATAACGATAAATTTGGTGCTCTATATGCTAAGATACCTCATTTGTGTCTGATTTAATAAAATTAAACAAATTTAAAGAGCATGCATACCCTTTAAAATAATTTAAATTTTGAAATATTTCACTTATACAACTTATAGTTAGTTTGTCAGTACTAATTTTCATTTTCATCTCTAGCATTTTGATTTTGTGATGACTTTGCATGATACGTTCTCATTTATTATAGTCATCAGATATTTTGTTGAGAATCAATTGTCTAGATCAAAATCCTCAAAGGAACCTGTCCATTTTAAGTGAAATTATTGCATGTGATAATCGGACGCCGTCGGGAGACCAATCATAATGTGTCAAATCAACAATATTGTGTATTGTTGTATATTGAGTGATGTGGCCCGATCCTGATTGACCTCCCGAAGGTCCGATGACCGCACATAATAATCTCTCCCATTTTAAATACTTAATATTTAAAAGAATATGTAAACTCAATCCAGAATCAAGTTATGGAAAGAAAAAAAATATTGCCCAACTCCCTAAGCTTCCACAAATTGTCCACGAGTTGATCAAACTAGAACCTACTAAGCTTGTCAGCATGGGCGGAACCACATGCAAGTCAAGGGGGGCAATTGAGACCCCCCCCCCCCCCCCCCCCCTCGAAAAAAAAAAACTTATAGGAGAGTTTTTATTTTTTTTTTTGCCCCTCCTAAAAATCACTTTTGTACCCCCTAAAAAATTCTTGTCTTAATTTGCCAAATATTCTTTCCAAACGCCACCCCTTAAAAGCCTTTTTGTACTAATCATAATGATGAGAAATTTTAATATACTGCTAATCATAAATACATGCCCTAAAATATCTATGTATTTCTTCACATTTAGTTCTAATATTTTCTTTCAAACTTTTATATATACTAGTAAAAATGCCCGTGCATTAAATGCACGTGACTAAAAATTTAAAAATAAAAATTCATATAATAAATATTTTAAGTATATTATCTTTATTAAGATGAAAAATAATAATTATTATAAATAATTATAATCATTATGATATCTTTTATATGATTAGATAAATAATTTTATATAATATGAATTTTCTATCATTTGTGAATTATTTTGGTATTAAATTATATTTATTATTAGTTATTAAATAGATTTGTTGTATTCTGAATAAACCAAATCATTTAGCATATTCAATTTAAACTGAAAAAAAAAAAAATAAAGTGACATGGGGAAAGAATGTGTGAGAGAGAGAGAAATATAAAGAGGCGAAGAGAGAAAAGGGGGAGAGAGAGGCCACCGCGATTGAAAGACTAAGAGAGAGGAGAGTGATGGGTGATGTGTTTTTTTTTTATATATAATATTATCTAAATATTATTTTTAATATTAATAATTTAATTTATTAAATAATTATTTCTTTTTTATTTAAAATAAATAAGTATAAAAATAGTTTTTAATAAAATATTATCACAAACAACACTTTTAATTCGCCCATCACCATTGCACCATAACAAGAGTTTCAATAAACCTCAACCCATCAAACATCGGAGCAAACTTATCATTGTCTCCGCCTCTCAAAGATCCAAATCCCGCCTCCTTCGACTTGGAAGATGGAGAACCCTCGTCACCAAAGGGAGATCCGGCTCAATAATCATAGATAAATGAAGAGGAAACATGTGAAGATGCGGCAACAAGGGAGGTCTTGAAGATGATTATGGCTTTCTTCATCTCGAAAGAGCTTCTTGATCGACAATAGAAACACATTACTCGTTGGATATAGGCACATTCACAAAACACTTTGAGGAATGATTGTTGGTGCTACTATCATGAAATGAAAAAGTGATTAACCGGTCATTAATAGAGTATATTTGAAATTAATAAAATAATTATAATAATTAAATGGAAGGTTAGGATTTAATTTGAATAATTAAAATTTGGTATTAAATTATATTTATTATTAGTTATTAAATAGATTTGTTGTATTCTGAATAAACCAAATCATTTAGCATATTCAATTTAAACTGAAAAAAAAAAAAATAAAGTGACATGGGGAAAGAATGTGTGAGAGAGAGAGAAATATAAAGAGGTCTCCCCTTGGCCTATTGGTTGAGAGCTTAGGCTTCCAACTAAGAGGTCCAAGGTTCGAGTCCATGTGTATGCGTTGTGTGTGTGAGTTTGCCTTAAATGGCCTAAATGTCCCAAAAAAAAAAAAAAAAAAAAAAAAAAAAAAAAAAGAGAGAAATATAAAGAGGCGAAGAGAGAAAAGGGGGAGAGAGAGGCCACCGCGATTGAAAGACTAAGAGAGAGGAGAGTGATGGGTGATGTGTTTTTTTTTTATATATAATATTATCTAAATATTATTTTTAATATTAATAATTTAATTTATTAAATAATTATTTCTTTTTTATTTAAAATAAATAAGTATAAAAATAGTTTTTAATAAAATATTATCACAAACAACACTTTTAATTCGCCCATCACCATTGCACCATAACAAGAGTTTCAATAAACCTCAACCCATCAAACATCGGAGCAAACTTATCATTGTCTCCGCCTCTCAAAGATCCAAATCCCGCCTCCTTCGACTTGGAAGATGGAGAACCCTCGTCACCAAAGGGAGATCCGGCTCAATAATCATAGATAAATGAAGAGGAAACATGTGAAGATGCGGCAACAAGGGAGGTCTTGAAGATGATTATGGCTTTCTTCATCTCGAAAGAGCTTCTTGATCGACAATAGAAACACATTACTCGTTGGATATAGGCACATTCACAAAACACTTTGAGGAATGATTGTTGGTGCTACTATCATGAAATGAAAAAGTGATTAACCGGTCATTAATAGAGTATATTTGAAATTAATAAAATAATTATAATAATTAAATGGAAGGTTAGGATTTAATTTGAATAATTAAAATTAATTAAAATAGATTGCTGAGATTTACTATAGGTGGAAACTCAAGTGCCTTTTATAATATCAGGATTGATATAAGTGGTTCCCTGTCATATAAACATTTCTTAAAAATCTACATAATGATGAGATGCAGTTGAGCAATTTTTGCGAAGTAGAAGATTTAACCTGGGCTTGGCATATCACAAGTATACAAAGAATGCCACCTTTGATTCACTATACATAGGCATCCTTAAAAAAAAATTATCTAAAAATCAATAAATAAGTGGCAAAATAAGAAAATTCTGTAAAACATGCATGCCGCAACATGAGATAAAAGTGTATCAAACCCTCCTAAAGACTGTAAATGTTGCAACTAAGATCCTAGCAGTTATTTGGATAAAAAGATTACAACAAGCAACATAAGTTGTTCTTCTTTGTACGCAGAATGTCAGGTCACAAGCGTTCTAGATGGACATGTGGATAATTTACCAATACTAACAACAGAACTGTAGTTGATCAAACACTGGAGGGTTCAATTTCACAGTTTTGAAGCATTTATAAGCAGGATAAGCATACCCAAGAACCAATCTACAAATGGAAATGATCAAATTGTTTTTTCAAATAGATTACACCTCATAAAGTAAATACATAAGAGATCCAAATTGGGAAATTGCTTACGCGAGGGCTCTGATAAGAAAAGATCCTATCATTTTTTAGCCGACTATACATAACAAAAAATAACCGCACCCAGGACCGCCACCACGATCTTCTAAATGCAATGATAAATCAAATAAGATAGGAATTGCATATCCTCCGTAACAAAAAGTAAATAAATGCATCTCAGTACCAAATGAGATAAATTTTACTACACATATCCAGAAAATTGTATAAAAAGATTTATAAACTTTAGATAAGATTAAACAAAAAAAAAAAAACTTTAGATAAGAAAATTACTTCCAGCATCTATAACAAACAAATCGTTACCTCCACGGCGAGCTGCATCGTGACTTCCGATCTGAAAGGAACAAACAAAAACAATGTCGTAAAACAATGCGAATAACTTCTTTAACAACTCTTTCAAAACTCCTCGTAAAGCATGCGAATCCGAAGAAGAATTGGTAGTGTCGGGGAGCTTAATAGCGAAGAAATGAAGATACGCAATCAAACTTACCACTAAATACAAAACTATTTAGGCTTCTGATCCGGCATTCATAGCTCAAAATTTTTGGACACACGATGCCCTAGTGACTTCCGAGCCGATAGGAGGAGGAGAAGAAGGCGAAGAAGCCCCCAATTTGACAGGAGAAACGGCGAGAAAGACATACATGCTCGGTATTCTTCTTCACGCGATGCCCTATCCACTTCCGATCCCATAGAAGGAGAATAAGAAGGCCAAGAAACCATATATAGCAACTCTTTCAGACGGGAGGAGAAAAGGCGAACAAACGGAAGACATAAATGTTCGAGAGTGGAATTTGAAGAGGGATTTTTTTTTATTATCACGAAACGTTTGGCAATTAACTCAACTCACCGAAGAAAACGAATTGTGAAGTGTGTAACGGATGGCTGAAGAAATTAAAGAGTGAAGCATTATTTTTTTTTTAAGCAAACCATTGGGTCATTTAACCGAGTCAAATCTTTCAGCTATTGAAACGAAAATATAAGAGAGTATCAAGAGTTTAAAATGAATGTTGGAGATTTATTTAGATTTATAAATATAAGATTAGAATTATTTATAGTAGGAATCTCAAATCACATATATATATATATAATTTAAGATGCATTAATTTATGATTATAAACATTAATTTGCATAAATATTATATGTTTTAGATGTTAAGATAACGGTTAAGAATTTATTAAATAGAATAAATATTCAAATTAATGATTTTTATGATATTTTTAAATTTATAGAATAAAATGAAGGGTTAGGATTGCATTTAATTTGCATAAATATTATATGTTTTTAGATGTTAAGATAACGGTTAAGAATTTATTAAATAGAATAAATATTCAAATTAATGATTTTTATGATATTTTTAAATTTATAGAATAAAATGAAGGGTTAGGATTGCATTTGGGTGGAATCCCAAACCACTTTTATATAGTAGTATAAATGTTTAGATGTGAAATAAAAAACATGGCAATGAAATAAATTAAGAATATGAAGAGCTTTAAGCTAAGAAAAACAGTCAAATGAATCATAAATAAATGAATAATAATAGTAGTAAATAAATGAATAAATAAATGTTTTATAAAAAATAATAAATGATAGAATTTGAAGAGTTATATATGAATTTTTTGATTTATTAAATATTTTTAATAGAATGAACGGCCAAGATAATTAAAAAATAAGTAGAATGGATGAACAAGATTTGCCGGAGGAAGGAAACTCAAGCCCCTTTTATAATAGTAGTATAGATATTGAATTTGCCTCCCCCTTCAAAATTGAAGCCGGTTCCGCCCCTGTTTGTCAGCAATGCTCATGCATACCAACCTACTTAGCCATCACTCGCCAAGAAATTGGTAATCTTGACTAACTTCATGAGAGAAAGTTTGTTTAAGGATATTAATGATGATTTTATTAGTTACTTTATCCTATCTATTTGTATGAGGGTAAATGGGTAATTAATGTAAGAGAACTTTAGGTTGCTTATGATCTTAACAAAATTTAATCAACATCATTCTATTAAACTAGAATATATTAAAGGTGATGATCATGAATGGTAGGTCAAATCTTGTGAGCACCTCAAATTATTAGAACTTAATTAATGTAATTGTTGCGTCCAGGGGTATTGTGGCAGTAGAGAAATATAAAATTTAACATCTTAACCTTGTACGAAAATTTAGCACGCAATTAGATAAGAGAGCGGGTGCAGCATTTATGAGACACCAAGATTTTTACGTGAAAAACTCCTGAAAAGAGGAAAAACTAACAGGGCCTAACCCAGTTTGAATGAATTTACTAGTATTGTAGTTGATTACAAATGAGATCCTCCCTTGAGGGAAAACCTTAACTTGATGTACATCTTATAGAGTACATTACATGATGAGAATACAAAGAGCTATTGTTGACGTGTTCATTTGATCGGACGGATTGTAGTCGGTGGGCGACGTAAATCGCAAGGACCGTAGTCGGCGGGCGACGGAGGTCGGAAAGACTGTAGTCGGTGGTTGATGGAAGTCAGAAGATCCGTAATCGTTGGGCGACGTAAGTTAGAAGGATCATAGACGGTGGTTGACGAAAGTCAGAAGGACCGTAGTTGGCGGGCGACAGAGGTCGGAAGAACTGTAGTCGGTGGGCGACATAAGTAGAAATGACCATTGTCTAACAACGGAGGTTAGAAGGATGACGTAAGATAGAAGTACAACAATTGATATAAATCCAGCATCTGACAGATGTCTGACGAAAATCCAACAATGGGCATAAGTTCGGTGTCAAGGAGAAATCTGGCGATGAGCGGAGGTCCGTCAGGAAGAATTCCGACGTCACTTGGGCAGAATTCCAAAGTCATTTGGGCGTTAGGCAGAGTTCCAGCGTCATTAGAAGTCGGGCGGAATTCCGACGGCGGTGAACGAGGAGGAGTTTCTTCCCTCCTAATCTTCTCTTCTTCCTTCTCTTCTTCTCTTCTTGCTTCTTGTTTGGGGCCCATCTCAAGAGAAATGAGGGGTTATTTATAGTTTTTTTAGGATGGCATGACCCGTAAATAGGAAGAGGATCCAAGACAAATGTGGAGTGGTTGGATGGACAACCGATATTGAATCCTTAAATCATGGACCGTTTATCTGACATTTAAAGGTATTAATGATATCATAATTTGGCGATCTTGGGCTCGTTTGGATTCGTCTCATTGAGCCGCTCGATTCGACTATAAGCATGTCATGTTTGAAAACTGTTTGGTAACTCAAATTGTGGTTTGAACCTTCCAACAGCGCTTCGAGTCCTTGATTTGGACTCATTTGGGCTCGGATTGAGTTGAATTTGGTGTCATTGGGTTTGTATTTCCGAGACGCTCAGTTTGACTATAAGTTTGCTGAAATCAGAATTCAAGTGATCCTGAATTTAATTTTTGAAGTTTCCAACTTGATTTTTGCCTCGAGATTTGTGTCCAATCAAGATACTTTTTTAATGACATATGAGTAATTATGTTCACCTTGGCCAATTGCTTCACTTTAGCACATTTGGTAATGCTGTTCGCTAGTAGTAATAAGAATGTCCTTTGACCACTCCTAATACAGAGCTTGCCAAAGAAATCCATCCCCACAGAGTGAATGACCATAATCCTATGATTGGATAGAGCTCTTGAATTAGCCAATGAAGGATGAACTGTAACAAAACAAAATATGAAAATGTATTTTAAAATACAATTTTGAAAGTTATGTTAGAACTATTAAGCATCATTGCGCTTTGGAGCACTACGATATTAGGTTTAAGAGCATATCGGTGATAGAAATCGCCGCCGCAGTGTTTAAGTCTCTGTTCTATAATAATTCTGAATTCAGCATACGATGATGTGATGCCAGGCTACTAAAAGTGTATATATATATATCTATATATATACTACTATATAAAAGTGACTTGGGATTCCACTCTTAGCAAATCCTAATCGTTCATTTATAAATTTGAAAATAATCTTGAACGCTCATTTAGCACTCTTCATATTCTTCATTTTTTGCTTTCTACAAAACATTTATTTCACCACTGGGCGGAAGTTTTAATTACATTAAACAAACCGTTTCTCTAATCTTATCGTTTTAATGTCGACCCGTTAAACAAAAAAAATTAAACGCTTTTTCCCTTCGGTTTCACTGACGAGCGGTTTCTAATTTAGCGATGGCTTCACACGAAATTCTTTATAACCCTCTGACATTTCTTCTTTGGGTTATTTCGCACCTCTTCGAATCCACTCACTGATTTTGAAACTCTTCATGCCCTTTCCTTTGATAGAGTAGCTAAAGAAGTTTTTTCACAAAGCCTTCTCGCTAACGAAGCCTATCTGCCCGCGTACATAGCCCATCTTTCCCTCTCCTTACTCGCATGCAGTCCAGCCTATTTTTTTTACTTGGTCGCGTATAGTCCGTCCACCCCGGATATCCCTTCTATCCTCTTGCGTGCAATACCTCATATCTCTCCAAGAACAACGATGGTAAGTGGTTGATTTCTCTCTTAAATTATCTAGCAATTTATTCTTTCTTGTTATAACCAAATGATTGTATATTGCCTGGCTTCTCCTTTAAATGGACATGTTTGTTTCCCTTATTAATTTCCTCAAAATTGAACTGATTAAAGCAGGGCATGAAGATAAATTCAGCTAAATCATTCTTACTAAATGAATGAAATCTCTATGGTTTATTTCAGATTATATGTTATCCAATTCACAAATATTAAATCAAAGATGAACTGGATGGTTCCTTAGAGCGTAAATAAGTTCTGTGTCTTAGTTTATGTTGCTTAGAAACAATCCCGTATATATAAAAAATTGCGATTATCTGGATTTTTTCATGGTTTATAAAATATGCAATCCAAATTTTAATGTAAAAACTGAGATAAAATATGCAATCCGTTACCTATTGCATGGAAAGTGTTTGTATGAATGCTTGTTAAGAATTGGTACAAGGGTTTATCAAATATGCCACGTTTTCCATCACATGTTATGATATATGGTTTGAAGGCACCATCATGATCATTGTTGTCCTGCTTTTTGGTTTGTCAATTCTAAGATATTTATGTCTTAAATTTGTGCTCTAGATTTTTATTTCATGGAGATATTAACACTAAGAACCTTCATTTGATCTCTTTCAACGAACCTTGCAAAAAAAAAAAAAAAAACTGGCTTAGGCTTTCCTTCTCTAAATGATATAAATCATGCTTATAGTTTCTTCCTCGTACAATGGTTTTTTCCCGGTGATGCTTTCCTTGCCATATTGTGAAACTGCAAATATACTTCCCTATGGAAGCCGACCTCATTAAAATCTTGCAACTGCTGGAACAATTTGATCAATATTGTTGCTAATTACAGGAACTCTATATCTTTCAATGTGAGCAATGCAAACAAATCATCCCTCGTCTGTGATCCTTGTTGCACTGGAAGGAATTGATCTGAGCTTATTAATCTCAAATCTCTGTCAGGAAACTTAAATATTAGCATTCTTCTTTCCTCCATAAGAAGATATTCCATAAGCAAATCTGGTGAATGGCGCTTCCCAACCTGGTGAATGACGCTCCCCAACCTGATTTCCCATAATTTTAGGTAATATGTTATATGCGGTTAAAAAAACCAATGCAGCTGCTGATGAATTCCCTTGAAAAGTTTATAAAAATTATATTTTTTGGCGCCTACATCAACTCTTACTATGGAAGCTTTCCAACTAAGGATTGATATCAAGTTTATAGGGTAGAAAATTTTACTTTTTGTGGTTTAGTTGTTTCATCTGGCTTTGCTTTGGTGGGATGCCTCAAACCTATAGATGCTCTAGCTTCTCGTAATATTTCTGCAAATCCTAATTGACGTTTTCTATTTCTCACATCCTGGATCTCTTAAGCATCAATTTTTTTAGTGTGACTATATATTATCTATTATGCATGCAATCCTTCCTGCTTTTGCTATTTTTTTTTTTAAGACTGAACTTCCATCAAACTTTTGACCACATGGAGGGGCTCCCTGTGGTGTGAGAAATTTAAACATATTCTTTTTCTTTTTCTTTTTTTCTGTTTGTTGCATTCTTTATCACATTTTGCGTGAAAGAAATAATAGAAAATTTGGCAAGATATTTCAATGCCAACCTACCATATCTCATATCATAAGTCAGGCTGTTGTGGCAAAAACATCAAGCTGGGAGGTCTGTATCCATGACAATATTTTTCACTCGAATATGAGCTGCAATGAAAGGTAGGACAATGACGATGGGGATGCTCTTTCAATTATTGGCAACCGTGAAGCTATTTTACCAGTTATTATTTTTAACTGAATTTCATGTAACTTTTTTCCAATCTGAGTCCTCTTTTAGGATATTATCTGGTTGTTCTTGTCTTTTTCTTCTCTTTTGAATTTATTCTCCAAAGTGTAAATTTGTGCAGCTCCTCATATATTTCTCATTTTCATGGAGTTGTATTTTAAGGCTTTTGCCTTCCTAATTATTTTTCACAGTGAATGAAATGGATTACACCCTTATGTTCACCCAAAAAAAGAACTTTTGAGCTCCTTAAATTATCTATTGGGTACTGAATGAATTAATGTGACTAAATATGAGCTCAACAACTCACAAAGACCTATTAATAACCCATATAATTCATAATATATCCTTAACAAATTGCATCTATTTCTATTGTTATTTGTTAAGATTATATCAATATAGTAGTTGCCATTGCAGGTGTAGAGTGATCTATGAAGGTATAGTATCAACTCTATCAGGAAATCATTAGGAATTGTATTTTAAACTTAGAAACCTATTATTTTATGGAGTATGCTACTAGCTTAGCTGAACTCATATTTTGGGAAAATGAGCTTGGTATCAGAAGAGGAAATATATTGAACTAAATAAATATTGAAGTTTCATCATCCTTATCTTTGTTATTCTAAGGTATTTATGATCAAAATTTATGTTTAACAAACTATTCTAAGTAATTGAAAAAGAGAAAAATAAGGCCATAACATGAAAATAGTGCCATAAATAGTCAATACATAAATGTTTAAATATTAAATTTAGCTATATCTATACTACTATTATAAAGAGGCTTGAGTTTCCATCCAAATAGAATCTCAGCTTTCCATTTTAATTACTCAAATTAAATCCTAACCTTTCATTTCCACCCAAATTTTACACCTTTTTAATTACTCAAATATCCACCTAACAAGTTCATAAATTAAATTCACAGGATTTTTGTTGTTTTCCTTTTCGGTTCCAATAGCCCGACGTAAAAAAAATTAATACTTTCACCCTTCCTTTTCAATGCCGATCGGTGTCTCATTTAGCCGAGTTTTCATTGTCCAACGTTTCACCAATTAACTACATGTATGAATATGTCAAACGCAACTTCTCATCTTCAGCCGAGCGTTTCTTCTTCTTCACAGTCGAGCATTTATTTTTTCACATCCTATTGTTTTTTTTTTTTTCTTCACAGTCAAATGATTTTTTCATTTATACTTTAAAATTGTTAAATTATTAAAATGTGCACCATGTGCACCTGCATTTATACACAAAATAATATAAAACTACTATGTTTAGTGGATGCTCTCAAAATAATCATAGTAAAATGTAAATATATTATTATTGATATTTAAATTTTAATATGCCAACTAAAATTTTAATTTTAATTTCCTATATTTTAATTTTTATTCTCGTGCATCATGTGCACGGGCATTTATACTAGTATATATATATATATGCACTAAAGCTCTAGCCCCGTTACCTCCTCCACCATTTGGGTGGCTTAATGTGGAATAAGAGAGGGAAAGAAAGAGGGGAGGAGAGAGAAAGTGGGTTTTGGTCATTTTTGTTTCTCTTCAATTATAAAAAGTCTTATAGTCGTTGCAAGTAGCATTAATTAATCTCACTTTAATTTTCAATAATTTTAGATTTGACAAATTTATTCTCTCTTAAATTTATAAAATTATATTTTTCTCCTTATTTATCACATTTTACGTACTGTGTAACTTTTTGTATATGATAAGTACAAATTTTATGAAGATTTTGACTATAATATTATTGAACTTTACGTAGTCAATTTTTTGGCGGTCAATTTTTCTAGCGGTTTGCCATCTAATATGGAATGTTAGAATATATTAAAATAGTTCCATTTCTCGTCTCATTATTGGAGCCAAGAGGAGCTATAAGATCAAAATTAAAAATACAAATAACATGACAAGAGAAGAGCGAAAGGGAAAAAAAAAAGATGTGCTCGAGGTTGCGAGTTGCGAGAGAGGAGCAAAGGAGAAAACGAAATAGACAGTTTGGGAAAGCAAACAATTTGAGAGCGGTCTCCATTTGGGCCTGTGATATGATAATTTTGCCACAGTAAAATTTTTATAAGAAAGTTATTGTAAAAATTAGTAAGAAAACTATTTTGAACAAAGCCTAAAGCATATTTTTGCATGTTAAATCATGAAATTATTAGGTCTTATTTTTTTATAAAAATAATGATAATTTAACACCTCTCCCTCTCCCCATGCCACTCACTTATTCAACAAACACTTAATTCTAACATAAGAGCATTTAGTCAGAAAAACAAATGTTGAAAAATGTCAACAAAATCAAGGGAATAAGATAATTGGCTCTAAAGTATGTCCTTTTAGTGTAGAAGCTATGAATGAATTAGGAGGGTGGAGAGCCAAAGAGGACTATGAACTATTCCTACATGAGGCCTACTTAGGGTTGTAAATGAACTGAGAGTTCAAGATACTATTTGAGGTCCAGCTTGATAAAAACTCGTTTATGATCATTAAATTAAGTATTCAAACAAGTTTGGATGTTTTTTAAGTACTTGATGATTTAATAAACAAGCTTGATATTTGGTTTATTTATGTTAATGAAAAATATCATCTGAATAAGGCTGCAAACGAACTGAGCCGAGCCAAGTATGTGATGTTCATGTTTGTATTCATTTTATATCAGCTTGTTCAAGTTTGGTTCATGTTTGTTCGAGCTTTATTGTTTGTGTTCATGTTTGGTTCATTTAAATTAATGAGTGTTCATATTCGGTTCATGTCAGTTCATGTTCGTCCGTTTAATGTTTATCGAGTCTGTTCGCGAACATATTTAACAAATTTTTTCTAACTATCAAACAAAAGCGTTCATGAACATATTTCTGAACAAACACATTTATTATAAAAGCAATTGTCTACGTAACAAGGCAATGATTATTTATATTTATTAATTCTATAGTCAAATATTAATTATTTGTATCGAGCTTATTCACGAGCTCAAAATCGAACACGAATCTAGCTTTTATCGAGCTTCTTATCGAGCTTAATGTCGAGCTTGTTCACGAACTTCAAATGATGCTGTTCGCGAACATAAATGAGCCGAACACATTAGTGTTCAAGTTTGTTTATTTAAGAATCGAGTATTTAAAATATTGTTAAAGTTTGTTTGTTTAGTTAATGAAACGATCACAAACGAGCTTTAATCGATCCGAACAACGAAGAGCTCGTCGAACATTTGGTTCGCTTGCAGCCCTACATCTGAAGCTTGTGAACTTGCTTGGTATGATGTTCGATATGAAGCAAATTAGGAGCTCAAGTTATATTGTAATAACACATATTTTAATTAAGTCAAATAATTTTTTTTAAGAGTCATTATAAGTTAAATTTGAAAACTATCTTCTCATAAGATAGACATTATTGTGTTTTAATTTTAATAAAATTTTCATTTTTTTTTTGCAGTGGTGCAAATCCTTAAGAAATTGACACATATCAATATAAGTGAGGATTTTAGGACTTTCAAGTGTCTGTTTTGCAAATTGATTTCTCCAAAAAAATTTAGATAAAATGAGCTATTTTAAAAATGTTTTTAGATAAATTTTAAGCAATATATATATATATATATATATATATATATATATATATATATATATATATATATATATATATATATATATATATATATATATATATATATATATATATATATGAATTTTATACTAAAAATTTGATTAAATTATATAATTGTATAATATTATTTTTTATTTTATTTATAAATATCTTCAGCCACTTCATCTAACTTTATTAAAACCCCTTACCGATTCAAATCAGCTAATAGAGACGTGAGGGAAAATTAGAGAGAAATTTGAGGGAGGAAAAGAGAAAGTTAGATTTGGAGGCCGTAGAGCGATTTTCGTCCGTTGATCTTATTCAGAGATTTGCTCGTCTTATTGCAATGAACGATTTTCTTATTTTTTTTATTTCAATAATGTGAAGTTTTTTATATTTTTTTTATCAAATTTGTATTTTTATTATCGAAAAATGCAGATACTTTTGTATTGACAAAAATTCCACAGCATAACTTTAGTATGTGATATATATCATCAATATGAGCATTTTGATAGAAATATATTAAATTTTTACTTGGTATTTTTATAAGTTGGGGGAAATATTCTAATTTAAGTAATTTGAATAAATTTAAAAATTTACTAATTAATTATTAAAATAATTTTATATGCTTATATGAGATGCATAATTATTATAATTTGGTCATTATGGATACATACATATGAAAAAGAACACATTGCATTTTCTTATATATTTTTTAAAATTTTGGTTTATATGTAAATTTTACATGTATTAAGATGACACAATAAAGTAAACCTCGAGTGTGTTATTATATATTTATTTTGTTACATATGCTGGGAAATGTGTGTATGTAAGAAATGCTGGCTAGATTTGATTAACTGATTCAGATTGGCTGAAGACATGTTAACCTGTACAGAAGGGTGGGCTGACAAACTTTTCTTTAAAATAAAAATATAAAAATAGAGGCATAAGAAGACATATTAATATGATATTATACGTCGATGGGTAGGAAATGATGACTTCTGATGCGAAAGTCACTAGACCTAAATGACTTGTAATTGAGACTGATTCATGTAGAATTGGCCTACATAACTAGATACAGAGAAAAATACCACGTATAGCCATGTCTTTTCTTTCTTATATTACTTGCATATGCATATGATTAGAAATAAATGATAAATCATATAATTTAGATGATATAATTTATATAAGATATATGCTATGATTGATACAAGTATTTGATAAGATTGATAGAATTGATACAAAGACATTTGATATATATGAATCATATGATTTAGATGATATACATGCATAACATAGACATTATATGACATGCATTTAACTATGATATGTATACAAATTTCCCGAACTGATATAGATATAAATATTCTTAACAAATTGGTATAAAAGTGATAGAGTTTATTGACCTCTTATATATGTTCACCTGATTACTGATCACTTCTCTAGTTGTACTAATATTTATTGATCATATGATATGTTATTATTCCATATATTGTTACATGTTTTTACAGTTATATGTTCATACTGATAGTGATTAAATGATTACATGCATATTATTTATATTACATTGCATTGATTTCAGTTATAGATTTTGGTAACCTACTTATCTCTCAGCTCACTCTATAGTTTTACATATTTTTAGGAAAGAGTCAGGATCCAATGGGTAAGGACATATTTGATATTCATGTTTTATTTTATTACTGCATTTATTTTAATTTTATTCTTTTATAATCAAGAGTTAAAATATAGAATGATGAATGAATAAATTGAACTATTGATTATTGTATATAAATTTTGATGAATGAATATATTTTTATATTTTGATGTATATAATTTTTAATTATTTTCCTTGGATTTATTTATAATGATAGATTCATAGAAGCTCTGGTTGGTAAATGAAGAGATTAAAACAAGATATTCTTTAAAATTTTGATATTAGGTCGTTACATATATGACCTTGCTTAAGAATTTATTATCATTTTCTTTTACTAGTAATAAATGAGTTGATAAAAAATTTGTTGTGTTTGATTGTGCTTAATTATATTTATAGAATTACTTTTTGGGGGGTTATGTATTTTAAAGGAAGATTGTTTATTATCATCAATTTTGTTTGTTCAAAATGTTCATAAACAAGCTTTCTTATAAGAATAATTATATTTCGTTTGTTTGTGAACGAGCTTGCTTGGTAGTTCTAAACACTCACTAGATGTGTTTGCGAACATGTTTGATAGTTTGAAAACTATTGATATATATGTTTGCGAACGGTCTCATTTGGTAGCAAAAAAATACTCACTATATATGTTCGTAAACAGGCTTGTTTGATAGTTCAAAATAATCGCTAGAAATGTTTGTGAGCATGCTTGTTAGTAGGCTCCATAAACATTGATAATGCTCATTTGTTTGAAGCTCGATAAGCACGAAATGAACCGAACATGAATCAAACACAATTCAAACATAAACATCCATTAACTTAAACGAACCGAGCCTGAACACAAACAAGAAAGTTCGAATCGAACTCAAGTGAACGTGAACAAGCTGATAATAAATGAACACAAATATGAACAAGCACTCACTTGATTTAACTCAATTCATTTACAGCCCTAGACCTACTATATGTGATTACTTAGAGACATCCTCTTCTAATCATAGTTTAATTCTTGGCATCTGAGCTTTCGCTCATTGGAAGTGAGCTTATTGATCTTTGGTATGATGTAGAGAGTGACTCTAGAAACACCTTGTTATGAGACAAGGAGACTTTATTGAATAGTTTGTAGTGTGAAATTTTCCTAAAGCGTTTGTTACTTTCTAAATTGTGTAGACCTCTAATCTCTTATAACAATCATCTGATAAGAAGCTCAATTACTTTTAAAAATAATAATTATGAATGCTTGTATCTATGAAAATTGAAGTTAGCTATTCTTTTTTGTTGCTTATTTTATTTGCTTGGATTAATTTACATGACATCACTAGAAGAATTATCATCATCATTGAATCATTCAACATAAAGAGGATGCTAGGAAAGTGATTATCATCTTCATTTAATAAATTATAAAATATTTAGATCTTCATCAAAATATAGAAAAATTATAAACCATCATCCCCTTTATAGTACCACTCCACTTTAGTTGTTTTTTTAACCCATAAAAGCTTCGTTTGGATAAACTTTTTTATTACTTTCTAAAGCAACTTTTTAGTACAATTTTTTATTTAAAAAAAAAAAAAAAACTTACAAACATGTTTTATAAAGCAATACGAAAGTTGTCACAAACGAGACCAAAATCTCAATGTTGGAAGCATGCACAAAAACTTTCATATAAGAATTAAGCTTTAGCAATCAACTTGATATTAAACGGAGCATTTTCCATTAAATAAATAATGCCCTTCAAATCCCTCTTAATTGAATCAATATGATGAGTTGTAATTGAACTCAATGCCTTAAAAGGAGGATTTGAAAGCCTTTAATTTTTAATAAAGCATGAAAAGATCTCCATTTCACACAAGCAAAAGCCATAGAGACTTTAATAGTACAGAAACTCATCCAATACATTTTAAAAGTGAATTAATTCCTAAAGAGCTCAAAGTGGCTAAGTATTATAATACGAATAGAGTACCCTATACTATAGATAGGTGATAAAAGCATTGTAAAGATAAGATGAGCAAAGGTCTGACCAATAAGGGTGGCTGAAAATCGTTTAAGGCTTCATTTGGGATGTTATTCTTCTTCTTAATTTTTACTAGAAAGTTACTTCAAAAAATAGTAAGAAAGCTGTTCCAAACAAAGCCTAAATCTCATTGTGAATATAATTCCATAGACCAAATCAAAGATATAATCATTGAATTTATTCATTTTATTTGAATGGCAGGGTTGCTGGCCAACCATTAATATATCAAGGTGGAAAGCTCATAAATAGTGGAATAATGGTTCTTCGTCCCACATCAATTGTGAATAGAGTGATCAAGTTCAAACAACGAGTATTTTAAATATTTTGTTATGTGATGATATATATTTTAAGGGAATTATGAGCATTAGAAATGGAAAATTAGGTAAAGATGGAGAGAGAGAGAGAGAGAGAGAGAGAGAGAGAGAGAGAGAGAGAGAGAGAGAGGTGAAGGGGTAGAGTATAATAAGATAGATTTTAATATATCTTTTTTTTATTACAAGAATGAAAGCAAAAAAAAGCAAGAAGCCAAAAACATTAAGGGTTAGAACAAAATATTTCTGCATTGAACAAAAAATAAACTCTCACATGGGGAGGTAGGGAGGGAAGGGGAGGGAAGGGAATTCTACATATTGAATACCAAGCTTAAAATGCAAAAAATCTTCATCACAACACTTAGCAAAAAGTGGCATGGAAGTCACAACCCATGATAGCTAGTTGATCATTCAAATGAGTGTGGTAAGATTGAAAAGTCACAAATACTACGAAAGAAGGCCATCCATCATCGTTTTTTAAACGAGTCATATATTGGAACCTGAACCTGATCCGTTTGCAAAACGAGTTGATGCTAACAAAAAATTTTCAGACTCAGATCGTGTTAAGTATTGACACCCCTAATTAATAAGTTTCTCAAAATTAATCTTATAATAATAATAATAATAGCATTTAAAGATATTTTCGCGTAATTCGTGTTAGGAAGGACTTTGAAGCCCTTGAATTTAAATTAAATAAGTAGACTTTTATACCAAATATGATAAACAATTTTGGATTATATCATAAAAGCAAAAAGAAAGTTACTTTCAAAATCTGCATGAGGAATGCTTCATTCCCTTATTGACCAAGACACATAATACATGAGAAATTTCACATTGAAATTTTGGAAAAAAAATTAGCAAGGCTGCAGGCAAGAATAAGAGGACTTCCCTCACCAAAGCAATCATTTCTTCTCCGTTAAGAGGGGATTGATAATACTCTTCCACTTCTTGAAGTCAAGAGCAGAGCCATAGTCTGGTAATGGGATGCCATTAACGAAAAAATATGGTGTGCCCATCACTCCCCTTGAACAGCCATACTGAAGAAAAAAAAAAACAATAGATTCATTAAAAAGAATAGATTTTGGTTTTTCGTTTGGAACGGGTTTTTTACTGTTTCTTAAAACAGCTTTTTAGTACAACAAATAAATATTTTATACTAGAAAGCTGTTTTAAGAAACAGTAAGAAAGCCGCCCTAAACGAAACCTTAATTTCAGATTAAGTAATTATTTATTATTAATAAATTCATATTAAAACTATTCTGATCAAATTTTGATTAGAATAATCTCCATCAAATTTTCTCCATATATAATTCTATTAAAGAAGGCTAAAATATGGGGTGAGCATTGCTCACCTTGAAGGAAATTCTTGTTGCCATATCAGTTCGTGAATCACTGTAGCCAGACTTGATTGCAGAGTATGATCCCTCACCCACAGCTTCCGCAGCAATCTTAGAGAACTGATCGGTGATAAAAGCTTTTGATCTATAATAAGTTGGTGCGTTGTAGTAACTCTCCTGCATCATCAAGGCACTCATAATACATGAATTATAACTTTTTTTCAAATTTTAGCTGATGGACAATTTACAATTGGTGTTCCTATCTCCTTGACTATTTGTACAATATCAATCTTTTCTGCTTGGTTGGAAGCAAATTGGTTGAGTAAAATTAATTCGCCGTTCGTTTCCTTCACGAATTTGATGTAATGAAAATAAATGATATTCGTTGTATTTTTTTTAAGACATTTAGATCAATTAAGACAAACTCATACGCACATCAGATACGTACGTCATGAACCTAATATCTCTTGGTTGATAGACAAAGCTTTAAACAAACAAACCAAGATGACTTGGTTGTGTTCATTTGGCATAGGTTTACTTTATTCTCTACTTTTACACAGCCAATCAAACAACTAATTCGTGAAATAAATTTTCCTTCAAAGTCGGGAAGAAAAAAATACCTAATGAATTCTAAAGTTTAGAACCACTATAGGAAATTTGTTTTTTACCGGGGGTTAGATCGCCGGTTTTAACCGGTGGTTTTTAATAATAAACCGCTAGAAATGCCGGCAGTAAACTGACACCCGGATATACTGTTAGTTTATTTTTTAGGTGTCGACTATTACCAGCGTTTTTAAAAGTGCCAGAAAACCGCTGGAAACTTTTCAAACCGCCGGAAAACTTATCTTAACTGCCGGAAATGGCCGCCGGTAATTGATCAATTTCCTGTAGTTAACTGTAATACTATTCTAAGTTGATATAGATGTTGGAGCGAATGGATCAAAATGTTAGGTGGTAAAAAAATTATTAATATCTGACTTGAGTAGGTGATTTTGGCTACAACCTTTTATGAAATGAAAGATTAGTAGGCTGGCTTCTTATGTATTTGAATTTGTTGAACAAAATAGATAATTGATTCTACTTTCACAAGGATCTGTGACCAAAATCTTCGTAAGAACTGAGAATTGCAAAAAATTTAAGAACTTTACCTGGTGTTTGAAGAAGAGCTCAAGCAACGGATAAGTTGAGGAAGCATTTAGATTGTGTGCAATATGAAGTGCACGGCACGATGCAAAGGCATTGCTGTGATACCTGAGGGCATCGAAAAAATATATTGATTTCAGATTAACACACTAAGAAACACTTAAAGGTGTGTATCGTGAACATCAAATAAAGTTCCTGCCAAATCGAAATACAGGGAAAAAAAAAAAGATCAAAGCTAGAAGAAACAAAATGATTAAATATTTTTATGATAAGTAAAAAAATTATAGTGAAGAAGACAATAAAATAAGCAACCAATGTTAAGAAAGTTTAAAGAGAGAAACCAAATCACACTTCTTTTTTTTAATTTAACATGCCAAATTTAATAAATATTTATATTAAATATAAATAGTATAATATTTTTTATTTATATAATATTACATTAATATTTCACGAGCTTAATTTTGGTTTTATAATTTATATAACTCGGAACTAGTTTAGCTATGATAGAAAATAAAATATTTCAATTCTTAGATCAATTCAACTTATAATACTATATATAACAAATATTGCATATTTTTTTATAATATAATATAAATAATATTATTATAATCACCTGTTCAAATGGGTGATTTCAATTATTTATACTATTTTTTTAGTGAAGTTAGCATGTCAAATTTAATAAATAGCATAACGTTACAACTTAACATTTGGGAACGTTGACTTGTTCGTTTGGTTGGTAGGATCATAGTCGAACAATGGTGGTCGGAAAGATTGTAGTCCGGCGTCGGTGGTAGGATGGATTATAGTCGGGCGATGCTTGTTAGAGGAACCATTATCCTGTGACAAACGTCGGAGGGACTGATAATGTACAACAGTGGTCGGAGGGACCGTCGTTGGGCAACGAAGGTCGAAGAGACCATTGTCGGATGACGGAGTTCGGAGAGACCGTAGTTGGCATACGACGGTGGACCATAGTCGGTAGGCTATGATGCACCGATACGGATACGACGACACGGATACGGGACACGTCAATTCTTAAAATTACAGGATACGAGTACGGCGCATATACGACATTATAATTTATAAATTATACATAAAAATTAAGAAAGCAATCAAAACATAATATTAGTAATTACAAAAAAAAAAAATGAAAATAACAACATTTATAGCATTTTAGCTCATAATATCAAAATATAAGTAAGCAAATGTCTAGTACAACAACAAAAGCATAAACATAAATTGTCTTGCCCATGAAGTTTCAACTATTCAATAGAAGAAATAATATGATTAGCTTTTTTAGTGGTTTGTCTTTGAACTTTTATATCATATTCAATAAATATCATAGCTTCTAATACAGGCTCATTAAGTGAAAGATTAGCAATTTCTAATATTCACATATCATCAAGAGACTTAAATCCATCTCGGAAATGAGAGAACCTTGCTCGTAGCCGCGGAAGTAAATACAACGCGTCTTGTTTTCATATTTCTTTTGGTTTTTCAAGGGACATGCGTATCGGATACGTGTTTCCTATTGAAATTAAATATTAGTATTTTAATTGGATACGGCAAAGCCGTATCCGACACGTATCGGTGCCATATCAGAGGCGTATCTGTGTATCAGTGTATCAAATACAACACGCCTTCATAAATAGGTGTATCGGTGCAACATAGTCGGTAGGCAACAGTGGTCGTATGGACCATAGTCGAGCAACTATGATTGGAAGGATCGTTATCGTGCGACGATGGTCAGGGGGAATAATCGTGCGACTGAATTTGAAGGGATCGTAGTCATGCGACTAAACGGGATTGAAGTTGGGCGACTGAAGTTGAAGGGACCGTAGTTAGGTGACGATGATCCAAGGACCTCGGGCGACTGGCGACGGGCGACGGAGGTTTAAGGGATCGTAATCAGACGACGAAAGTCGAAAGAACTTTAGTCGGGCGATGGTGGCTCGAGGACTGTAATCAATGGATGACGTAGGTTTGAAGAGCCACAGTTGGAGGACAATGCTCCATGGACAGAAGTTGAGGGACGGTGGTCTGAGGACCATAATCGGGCAAATGAGGTAGGAGGACCATTGACGGCGGGTGACTGAGGTCGGAAGGACCGTAGAATTGAAAATTTTAATTCTAATATCAACTCAAGTTATACACTATTAAATACATATGCTATAATTGTCTAATATTATCTTATTATAATAACAACACCAATTATAATATTTACATTAATGCCTAAAAAGTAATATGAATATATAATATTACAATACAAAAATATAGCATTATATAATATTAGTATTACATGAACGTGCTTATTATTTAATAAAAAATAAATAATTATAAATTAATTATAAGATTAAAAATGTAATAGTTATCATATTTATTTTATATAATAATTATTTAAATTAGATATTTGAAACAATTAACATAGATTCAATAAAGTAGACCGATTTTGATTCTAATAAAACTTGAATTGATCTTAGAATTTAAATTTGGTTCGTAGATTAACTATTTATACTCGACTTACACACAAAATTAAACTTGCAAATAAATAAAATTACAGCGTTATATAAATTGATTAATATTATAAACTCATTAGTTATTAAATATTTAGTATTAAATTAAAATTTTAAAATTTCCCATTGGCAATTTATCCTTTTTCTTTATACTTTTATAAGGGAATAAAATTAGTCAAAATAAGACTTCATTTGGGATGACTTTCTTACTGCTTATTAACGCAGCTTTCTAGTTCTAGAATTGCTACTTTAAGAAGCAGTAAGAAAGCTATCCCAAATGAAGCCTAAATCTCAAAGCATTTGAATTAAAAGAGTAATTCATGATTAATTGATATTAAACTAATTTCAAAATAAATTAAAAAAATTCCAGCCTTAGTTTGACTTAATTTTTTTATAAAACTTAAAATATTTCACTCCAAATAATTTATTTTCATACATGTTTCACTATTTATAAAAAAATTAAATGTAGGATATAAACATAATTGATAACACAAAAATAACAAAAAATGGTATTTTCTAATTTTAAAATTTAGGTTTCATTTGGGACGACTTTCTTACTGCTTTTCTTAAAGCACCTTTCTAGCAAATTTTTGTACTAGAAAGAGGCTTTAAGAAACAGTAAGAAAATTGTCCCAAACGAATAAGTAGTAAAAAAGTCATCCCTAATGAAACCTAAGTCATTTAAAATTTATGAATTGATGATAAAGATTTGAATAAAATTGGAGGAAAATATTTGTGTTTGATCAATAAATTCATATATTTAGAGCGTTTTAAATATAAATAATTTAAAATATTAATTACTTCGAGTAAAATCTTTATTCACATATTTCCACCTCAATCACCGTTTTCCAACTTTTCCACTCAAATAAACATTTTTCATAGATTTTTCAAATAATAATAAATAATCAGAAAATCACAAAAAAAAATATATATATATTACAAAATTTTTCCGAAAAAAAATCACAAAAAATGCGACAAAATTGCTTTGACAATTCTAACTGTACTGTTCAGTGGGAAAGCAAATAAAAAATCATTCAGCGGATCGATACAAAATATAAAGAATACAAAAAGAATCTGAAAACATGAAGAGCGCAACGGGGATTTAAATAAGATTTATTCAGTTATTCATAAAAAAGGGATCTAATTAGATTACTGTTCAGTGTTTTGTAGGGTTCTACTTTGTTTTTGGTTTCCGTTTTGCCCAAATCAAATTTAATCAATATAAAAGCAATCAGTAAAACAAACACAAAAGTTCACTGACACAGCATGCATCAATCTAATCAAGAAGCAACGAAAGATCATAACAAGACAGAAAAAAAGGCGCCAGGGAGAGAAAGAGAGAGCTCACGGGAGAGCAAAAGGATGCACGGCGAGAGAAACACGAGGGTAATAGAATTCTAGGGCTTGCTTCAGGGAAGGCCAAGAATCTCTGCTATCTGGGCACATCGGGTCAAGAAAAGCCTCTATTATGACTAAGCCTTTCCACAGTGATCCGCCGCCGTAGACGAATCCGTCGTATTTGGCCGGTATCGGAGTCTGCGCCGCCGAGAAATTGAGAACAGAGAAGAAGCAGAGCAGGAGGAATACCGGCGGCATACTCATTCTCTCAGTGTCGTTACGCTTTCTTGTTAAACTTTTTTTTCTTTCTCTGTTTAAATAAATAGAGCTACAATTTCGTCTCGTAAATCGTAATTTCTGTATTATAATAAATTTGATATTCCACTAATTATATCTGCATTTATTGCCACGCATTATAAATATCGACTCCAGATTAATAGAACATGAATTATTTATATTATTTTAATTATATGTGGCAACAAGACATTAATAGGAAAGAAATAAAATTAATTAATGTTGTTTCAATTATTTACGAGCTTGCTTGGATGTCTGACGTAAATGTGGGGGAACGCGAAATGTCGACCGAGAATGGAAGGCAGGATCGCAGGGAGGGAAAAGAAATCTCGGCCATGCCCGGACTTAGACTTGTTCGCGAGACACCGGATGGAGTTCGAACACAGGACTTCAGGAGCGGGCCGCTGGACAAAGTTCAGACGCTGGCACAAAATGTGTTCATACACGATACATAGGTCGGACGTCGGCGTGTGTGGTAGGAGTTTGAACGTGGAACACTGGATGGAGCTCGGAGCGAGCGTGTTGGGACGTGAAAGCGGGCGCGACGGAGCTCTAACAAGCCACTCGACGAGCTCGTTTCAATGGCACGAGCCAAGCTCGAGCTCGACTCGAGTTCGAGTTCGAGATTTAACTCGCGAGCCGAGTTTGAATTAGGCCTGACTCGAACTTGACTCGACTCGTTTGCACCCATACTGGGCCTAGTAAGTTTGTAAAGTTATGGATAGTTTATTTTTATTTTTTTCCAAACAGAGAATTGAATAAGGTACGAGCGTAACCTTTACGAGCAGTAGAAAAAACCCGATAAAAGAGTACATCCAAAGTTTGTTGGATGTGCATGATGATATTATAATAGTCATTATGTTAATAAGGATCATATGAACATCATAAGGATTGATTGGAGATGACTCGAACACCATGAACTATGATGCTGAAGAATTGCATTAGTTAGAGGTGAAAATTTTTGAAAGATATGATGAGGGTTAAATTATTTATTATCCCTTCAAAATCCTCCTCAATTAGCCATCAAAGTTCATCTATTGTGATATCATTAGAGTCCAAGAAGATCATATTGGTTAAAATCCATCACAGCCACCAAAGGATTATAGGCCAGTCAAGCATCATGGGAAGGATGGCTTCAAAAATAAATAAATAAATAAATAAATATCCTATTCCAATTGGATTATAATAAGCTTAAAAATCATTAGATTTATTATGAAATCTATAATGTATATATATATTTTTAGATACAACACTATTCTCAAAATAAATCCATTGAAATTTAAATTCATTTTGATCATGTGGGAACCTATTTTCTTTTAGGGGGGTTCCAACTTGTGAGAAATTATTCTATGCGGACACCGGATGGTCTGGAGATCAATCAGAACGCGCCACAACACCCAGTACACAGTGATAACGATCATTGATACCTAACAAAAAAGTGATGCGGCGCGTTTTGATTGGGCTCCAGACATTGTCCGTGGTCCGGGTCCGTACAGAATAATTTTTTCCCAACTTCGACCACATATGTCCTTATCCCACGGATTGAGATGGAGATGAAATTACCAAAAGGGTCCATTACAAGATATATTTGATGTTATATATACTAATGATGGAAAGGCTTATAAAATAGAGAGCTTATCGTGTTCATAATAAATTTTTATGAAGAGGTTTTAACCATTTAAGTGTGAGAGTCAAACAATTTAAAAGAAAGAATTTTCCTACACATATTTCATATTAAATACAAGACATGAGATGATCATTGTTAATAAATGTTTTAATGTAATATTTTTAGGAGAATCTGATACATAACACACAAATATTAATTATTTACTAACTTAATTTCCTCCAAATAATGATGCCGGTAAATGGTCGACTCGTAAAACTTGGTCCGAAGAAATCTGGATTCAGATTTAAACAAATCAGGTTGATCCATCAACCCTGTTTATACCTAAAAATAACTAGTTTAATATTTCGTTCTTTACATTATTTTATTTCTTGGTATATTCTTCTTATTTTTAATTAATTAACTTAAAATTTATGATTCAAAAGTTAATAAAAATATTTTTTAATAAAAACAGGTTTTCAGCTTGAGTTCAAGTTGCCTATCGGGTTCAGTTCCAACTCTTTGACCCATTTATTAAACGAATCATATCATGTATTTTAATACCCCTATATCCTCACTTCTTTTTTTAAATTATCATCTAAATCTCAAAATTTATAACAAAACTCCAACCCATACTTTTCCATCATATAATTTTAAAATAATATAAATTCTATAAATATATATATTTTTTGTCATATAAGTTAAAAATACTGGTCAAAACATATTAATTTGAATGAATATATTGAACGTTTTTTTTTATAAAGCTAATGAAGCGGCTGATTTTTTCATCATGTCTTTGTCTGCTATCACCTCATTTGGACGTTTGGGTCAAGGCTGATTTTAATTTCAGCAGCTGGAGCCTGGAAGGCCTTTCGTTTTTGCTTCTATACTTGTTCGACTAACTCTTCTAATAATTGCGACGACTTATTGACTTGAGGATCCTTATCAAGTAACGAATAAATATATTTTTTTAATATAAATTATTTGGATGCATTGATATTATCACTACTTTGCCTGTGATAATCCAATCTCTTAAACGTCAGAAACATTACATATTAACTTTATCCTATATTATGACCATCATACTCTTAGGTTTATAAACACCAATCACTCACCATTCATGATTTAAAAAAATAAAATTTCTACGCAAGTTTCGAATCTAATACCTCTTAATTAGTTGTCAAACTCTCAACCAACAGACCAATATGAACGGTATAAGAACGCGTAGTTAATATAGTAACAAAGGAGATTAAACATGTAATGCTAATTTGGTTGCACCATCCCAGCTTAATCCAGTTGCTACAATTCTATCTTTGCCGCATCAATAATTTCTTCTGAAAATAAAGAATAAAAATATAACACCAGTTTCCTAATAAACCCTAACAAAAATCAAATTAGTCTACAATGCTTCATTTGGGACAATTTTTTTTTACTATTTTCTGAAGCACCTTTTAATATAAAACTTTTTTAAACTAAAAACTTTTGAGCTCGAAAGCTACTTTAAGATATACTAAGAAAGTTGTCCTAAATGAAACCTAAGCCACACTGCAGAAACTTCAACTTTATTTTTTCCTAAACCAAATATGCCTACATGATACTTTATTTTTTCCTAAGCCACACTGCAGTACATAGTACACTACAACGCTCTTGAATTTTGATAAGTGCAGCATACTATAAGCCTAAGATTAGGGGTGTCAATATTTGACACAACACGAAAACCCGACCGGGACCCGACCCGAAAAATCCGGGTTGGACCCGACCCGATTTCAAAACGAGTCGGGTTCGGGTTCCAGAAATCGACCCGTTTGAAAAAAGAAGTGACCGCGACCACCGCGACAGCGCGACTACCACACCGCGACACAGCACCGCGGCGTTCGTGCGACACAGCCCCGCTCGACCCAACCCCGCGCGACCCAACCCCGCGCGACCTAGCTCCGCGGCGTCCGCGTGACCCAGCGTGACCAGCATCCCGGGTCGGGTCCGGGTTTGCATTTCCGACCCGTTTTCCTAACCTGGTCGGGTTAGGGTCGACCCGTTTGAACCCGAGTCAGTTTCGGGTCCGACCCGAACCCGAAATTGACACCCCTACCTAAGATCATCTCCAACCGAACTACATACCATTATATGTCGTTCACCATTCGCTACATTTGAACTCCAAATCTCATGCTAAAATTCAGTGTGTGAACAATGCGACGCCAATATTGGCGTCAGACTGTTCACCTACACCAAAAAACCCTTGCTTGCAAATTTGCCGAAAAAGAGCGAGAAAGAGGATAAAAGTGCGCAAAAGAGGAGAGAGATTGTTACCTTCGCAGGAAGCGCGTGAAAAATGAGAGAAATGAAGTTCAATTGGAGATAAATTATGCCATTTTGAAGTTTTACATCATTTTAAAGTGTAAAATGGGTTTTACGGTTAGAGATGCCCTAAAGCTTTTCCTTTCATAAGAATTTGACATCCTTAACGAGCTTTGAAGAATAGAATATATGGTATTGAACACCCATTCTGATTTGGATGAAAGATGTCTTAAATATTTTTAATTTTCTAATACACATCTAAAATGATATATGAACAACATAAAATGCACTAAAGGCATGTAACCACTGCTCAAGTCCAGTCCTCAAAAAATTCGCATGTCACAAAATCTAAAATATAACAAATATTTATCACATTTGATAAAAAAGACAAAATGATGAGAATCAATATGAAAAACTAGTACTTTTTATACAAGAAACAACAAATTGAAAATTGGAACCACTTAAACCAGGCAACAAGTATAAAATCACATAATCCTAGAAGCTTAGATGTATAAAACTTAAAATAAATTATGCATGCAAACTAATAATAAATTTTAGGAAAAGAAAATATAAATTAAAGAAAGAAAAAAAAGCAAATCAAATGAAGCAAACCTCACACTTTTACAAGAAGAATCTAACCCAAAGTAATTATAAAGTTTCGTTTGGAATGATTTTTTTACTGCTTTCTAAAACAATTTTTTAGTATAAAAATTTTTTGGACTAGAAAGCTGCTTTAGAAAACATTAAGACAGCCACCTCAAATGAAACATATTTATTACTGCATCTTAAAACAGCTTTTTTGTACAATTGAAAGCAGTCCAAAACGAAGCCCAAATCTCCCACTTGATCATTGAGCTGAATCCTTTAAGTTTGCATCCAATTAGAAGTTTATTCAGAACAAAATTTAAGTTTTGTGCAAGCCACGACCCCTATTTATTAAAAAAATAACCTTTGGAATCCCGATTCAAGGAGTGTATGCAGCTAAAAGGCGCACTGCCCTGGTACCAGAAACAAAAAAAAAAAAACATAACCAGATATATCATCAATCGAAATAGACATGCCTGCTGTTGAAGAATAAGAAAAATGCAGAGCAAGAAACCAATTTCACTCCAAACAAGCCACAGAAGAGATGTAAAACCTGCATCAATCGTGAAAGGGAGAACGAAGCGATAACCACAGAAATTAAGGCCACAGAGAGAAATAACACATCACGTTCAAGCAGACCAAAAACAAAAAAGAATAGAGAAGAAGATGGAGATGATAGAACGGGTCATAGGTTCTTATAATCTACCAACATAAGGAATGCATATTAAAATGTGAAGTCATCTTTAGCAAGCAACAAAACAAAGAATATTAAGAGCGAGTAATTTATCAACTTCTCTAGAAACATTTCTCTACTAATCCCTCAAGAAATCCATCTAGGGTTAATGATCCATAAAATGTAAGAACAAGTTTGTTTGAGATGTATTGCTCAGAAAATTTTGAACTCGCGTTAAGAAACGAATTTATGCAAAACAATTATGACTATTTGTTCCACGCACCAGCATAGATGAAAAAAAATAAAAATAAACCATTTGTTTGTGAAACATACCAGCAGAATTACAAAAAGGCGGCAACTCAATGGAAGAAAGCTCGAACCGGTATGATAATTTAGTGAGATACTAAGAGACCTGAACAAGAATAAGTTCAGTTAACATCAGCTTGTCCCTTTATTTATATCATCTGGCGTTATGCAGACCAGTTTTGAGTGTGAGAGACTTCAGAACATCTTTATCACTGAGTCAGTCGACTAGCTTGCACTGAATCACAATCCGAATCTTCCACCACAGATAAAATTCAAATACTTCAGTGAAATAAACATTTGAACTTTGTTCTTGAACATAATTACATGTAAAAATACTATCAAATAAACTAGCAGAGAAACTATGTACTTCGTACAGTTGTATACATATTTTTACCTTCCTAGAACTAGATGGGTACAAGAAGCTCATCTTCCATAGATTCTATCATCTTATATTGTTTTGTTTCTCAGTAAACGCAAAGCATTCTGAGCATCCTTTCCTTTTCCATCACCTGATAAGCGTTTTGAACTCCACTTCTTACTAGGCCTTTTATTTCCCAGTAATGGTAGGTCTTATATCTGTTGTCCAAGTTCAACATTCTGATGCTATTAGTAATTTAGTACCTTAATGATGAGGACATCCATAGGAGATTTCGGCACACTTACCATCGGAGGGTCATCGAGCGACGGCTATGATTCAGAGTCTTTATTTTTGATGTTTTAGTTTATTCATGTCATTTATATTTCATGTTTTTCCATTTGTATCCCTATGAGGGAGTTAGTGTTTATTGTAGCCCAAGGGCAATATCGTCTTTATGACTTTTATTTTTAAATGGTCTATATATAGGCTTTGTCATTGTATTTGATTTAGTTTTGTATGAAATGAAAATTTGTTTTGTGTTCTCTTTGTGAGTTCATCTCCCTTAAATCTCTTAGTAAGTTTTGGAAGAGCTAGATCTCTTTGTGAGTTCTAAGCCTTCTTCCCCATTGTCTTTGTGATAAACTGGTTTGAGAAAGTCAAGGTGAATCAATCCGTGATTTTCTCTCCTTAAGTTTCTTTCCCACGACTTTCTCCACCAAGCTTTTTTTTTTTTCGCCGCTCCTCCCTATCTAGCCGCCGACTGAAGCCCCCATCGCCGGCCATAGGACCCACCGCCGAGCCCTTGCAGCCGTCCAAGCTTGCCGCCTATTCCAGGCGGCCGGCTCCAAGGCCCTGGCTGTCCCGCCGCCTCCCCCCTTGGATCCTCCTACCATTTGAATTTCCAATCTCTTGATTCATTCACTTTCCTAATTTGTGCCTATTCAATTAGGAAAGTCAATCAAGGAGATTAAAGCTAAATTCAAAATTCAAATTCATTTCCCTCTCATATTAAATCTATTTGGGGAAGTTACTTAAGACATAATTAAATATGAAATTATAATTCAGATTTAATTAAGTTATTTACTTAACCTTGGGCCCCACTCTCATAACTCCTAAATTTCTCTCCCCTCTTCATATGGCCGGCCCCCTTAATGGGCTCTCTTCCCCTTCCAAATTACATCAATAGCACCACAAATTCAGCCCAAATCTTCTCCCCTTTGCCGCCCCTCTCTCCCTCCTTGGATTAATTTGAATTTCAAATTAAATCCCTCCCCTAAACCACTAAAATCTGAATTCATTTCAGATTTCCTGCACTTACCACTTAGCCCCCACCATAGCCGAATCCCCTCTAGCCTTCACGCCGGCCAGCCCTCTCCACTCCAAGCCACCACCCCCTCCTTCCCCTCTTCTTCTTTGATGCTCCCTCAACTCCCGGCAAGGATGCATGGCGGATCGTGAACTTGAAGGCGGACTCATATTCGACATCTACGGAGACATCCACGTTCTTCGATCTCCATTCTTCGACGTGGGGTTCGACCACGACGACACCATTGACGATTACTCGGATCGAATCCTCCCCACCCTTGTGCACGTCATCGACGGACAATTTTCAGACTACGACTGAATCATCCACGGACATCCACCCGCTTCCCCACCCTCACCGCCGCCGCTTCCCTCGCCATCACTACGGATCGTCTGTGCCGTCTACCTTGGAGTGATCTCGTTTCTCATATGGTTCTTCTTCCTCCGACAATCCTAGAAGTAGAAGAGTGACTTTATGCCTCAAGGTGAGACGATTACTTTGTTAACCGTCGGATTCTAGTTGACTAATCATATCATTACTTTTGCTTAAGTTGTTATTTTAAGGATCTTCCAAATTTAGTTGTAATAACTTGCCTAAGCAATGTTAACTTCTAAGATCTTGTTTTGATTTGTCAAATTTGAGAAGCATTAAATTACTTTATCATTGCTCTCACAAATCTTATTAATTTCTAAGAATACAATTCCTGGTTTCACATCACTTAATGTCATGTACATATTCGCCTTTCTAGTACAATCAGTGTAACAATAACAAATTCTGCAGCAGAGAAAAAACTTCAATAAAATTGAAACAAGCCTTTCTTTCGTTAATCCATAGGTTTGGCCAAGTAAAAGGAAGCAATTCCTGGCATAGTAGACCTACCTGGCATGAACCCAAATTGATTTTCAGAAATATTAGTATCACGTTGCAACCTATGCTCCATAACTCTCTCCCATAGTTTTAAAGTATGATACATTAACTAAATTCCTCTAAAATTCGCACAATCTTGAGCATCACCTTTTATTCATAAAAATAAAAATCAAAACGCTCATTCTCCACTCATCTGACATCTTTTTAGCCTTCAAAGTAATATTAAAAAGTTTAGTAAGCCAAGAAATTCCCTCATCTCCTAAGCATTTCCACACCTATATTGGAATATCATCGGGTCCAACAACTTTTTCACACTTCATTTTCCTTAAAGCCTCTTTAACTTCGGTTTAACCAATATGCCGATAAATAAAAATCTAATAATATCACCATCTATTTCACCATCACTTTGAACAATAGATCCGAGATACCTAAAATGCCCACTCTTTGGCATGCAAATTAAAGATATCTTTTGGCGTACTCAAAAGCTTTCCAAGTGCTTGTTTCAAGATAATCACATAATTTGCGAGACTGCATAGCTACTAAGAATGTCAAGCCAACTACACTCTTAGTGAAGAAATTCTGACGAACACATGGTATCTATCTTAATTATTTATTACAATGATATAATTGCTATTCAAAATTTTGAAGAAAAAATAATTGACCTCAAGAAAATTTGTGCAAAATAATTTGAAATTAAAGATTTATAGAGCCTTAAATATTTCTTAGAAATGAAGGTTGTAGATCAAAACAAGGGATCTATATATCCCAAAAAAAATGTCATAAAACTTTTAAATAAATATGGTATGTTGGGTTGTGAGCCAACATACACACCAAAACTTAGAAAGGCTGAAGAGACAAATTGATAAAGGAAGATACGAAAAACAAGTTAAAAAGTTATATATCTTTCACATACAAGGCCTGATATTGGGTTTTATGATAGTATTGTGAACCAATTTATGAACGATTCAAGGGAGGAATGTATGGATGCCGTGCATAGAATTTTTAAGTATTTGTTTTTGAAGGTGATTCCAAGAAAATGGTTAGTCTTTAAAAAAAGGCTCAAATTGAGAGGAATTAGTCTATTGCGTAGACTGGGCTAGCTATGATAGTGATTGAGAGTCCAAATCTATGTATTCCTCAATTGTCTGGGGGTAACTTAAATATCTGGACAAACAAGAGACAAAATGCCATACTAGTGTAGAAACTATATTTCATGCAATGGCTTATGATATATGTAAAAGAGTTTTGATCAAAATAAGACTTGAATTTGGCATCAAAATAGAATGGACAATTAATCTTCTACTATATTTATGACAAAGAACTATATTCATCATGCTAGTGCCAACCCTATTAAAATTGATAGCTATTTTATTAAAAAATTAATACTAATGTCATCAAATTAGTATCAAATTTGTCTACACTCCAATTGCTAACACCAAAAATTAACATCACTCTTGAGTCTAGACATTAAATTTATGTCAACCTGTTCACTTAGAAAATAGCGTTAGCAAGAGCATTGTGTTTACTGGTTTGAAAATAGAAAGAATAATATATTGCAATATTTGTGGAATCAATAATGATTTTGAATATTTATAACATTATAAAATGGTTAGAGGTCTCAAGGTAGACCTAGAGTTGGCTCCAAGATGCATTGTGGTTGATGCCTATATACCTTTTAAGAGAGATGAATCTCAATAAGATAAGATTAAATCCAATGTAGTTTTTATATTATATTTATTATTGGCCATTTATATTCTACTATGCTTGCCCTATGGTGATGCGCATACTGTGATGCCCAAGAGTTCTATAAATGATCATAAGAGATCCGGATTGTTTCATTGAATTTACATAGACTAAAACAATGTTAATGTTGTGTCACAGTAGTTGCACCTGCAAGGCTAGATGATTTGTGGTCGGTTGGAATTCAAGCGACAACAAAAATCTTTCAAGCATGTTAAAAGAATATGATTGGTATTCTCAAAATAGCTTTATTTTAAAGGTCTTAAACTGTGATGGAAAATATCAAATTCAACATATGATATTTTAAATATTAAGAAGCATCTTACAAATAGATAGTGAAACTTATATATTTTGTTTGAGACAATAAATATCTACATAAAAATATTGTAATAACATAAAAAAGGGCTTCTGGCAATGCGAAGTGAAATCAAAACATGACTATCCATGTTACCAATTATCAAGCCATTTCACGATGTCATCGAGCAAAGTGAGAAGGTTGTTAAATAATAATAACATTACTAATTGGTATAAAATAGTTTTGTACCATACCTCTAAACATAAGGTGATGGTTGTATGAACCCCTCAACAAGAAGCTAGAAGTCTCCTTTCACTCTCTCATCTTCTCTGAGCTCCCTTCATCATTGTCGAGCAACAAGAAGGCAAACGTTTGGAACAGTCACAAGCTTAGATGGTCCAGCTCAGGCAATCCGAGGTCATCCTACATATGCCAAAGATCACCTCGGCAAGACAAGGAGACAACTTGATAATGTAGGAAATCATCTCAGTAGCCAAAGATTATTGTCCACATTGAAGAACTCAAGAACATATTGATAGGTGCGTGCATGAAATCACCTTGTCTATGCAAGTTGTTATGTTATCGATAAAAAAACATTGAGAAGTCACCAAGGATCTAAACAATTTAATTGATGTGATAGGCTAGGGGGAATGATAGGGGGTGTGAAGCACCAAGTTATATGTAATATTCTATATTATTCGGCACAACTAAATAGTCTTCAAAGATTCAGAGATCAGAGATGCAGTCCTACGATTTTGAAGTCATTATAACCATATTGAAAAGAGTTGATAGGCGAAATTGCTGACAAGGTTGCCAAGATGAGTAGATGACAACAAATCAAAGAACTGTAAAATAGAATAGTAGGATGTGCTGTGTAGAGTCCCATGAAGAGAAAAATATGTAAGTCAGAAATATAACATTGAGGTACAGAAATCGAGATGCTTTGGATTGTCCTAGCATTGATGAGTAGCCCAGGAAGCAGAAGATCAATATATGGTGTTGGACGTTGGAGCTTGTGGTGCAGAGATAGGATTAAAGATAGCAGTTCAAACTTCAAACATACGAGATGAAAGACAAATCAAGACAGCTAAATCGTCATCCAAGTAATGGCTAGTCGACTTTGGAAGATCACGTGGCAAGACTCCTGTGATATGATAGGCCATGATTTACAGATTCGAGGTGCTAAGATCAATAAGACGTAGGGTGTTGAATGGTTAGTATAGAGTAGCATGCTCTAAATTTGACGTGCCTAGCTCTGGGCACATACGACAGATAAATTTTGGGATGGCTAAAAACTTCATTGGAGTGTTTTGACTCTAATCCAATTAGCGAAACACTGTAGCTATGATCCGTTAGGATTTCCCTTGAGTTTTCTCATTTTATTAGACTTGCAAAGTATCTGCACTTACTAAATCCTTTTTACAAGTCATGATAGGTAATACATTGTCTTTGGAACTGTTGCGTCCTGGAATATTCGCGGCGGTAGAGAAATATATAGTTTAACGTCTTAGCGTTATACGAAGATCCAGCACACAATCAGATAAGTGAGAGGATGTAGTATTCATAAGTGACACCAGAGTTTTTACGTGGAAAACCCCTGAAAAAGGGGGAAAAACCACGGGGCCTGGCCCAGTTTGAATGAATCCACTAAGGATGTGTAGTCGATTACAAATGAGGCCCTTCCTTAGGAGAAGGCCTTGGATTGATGTAGCAAATGTACATCATATAGATTGCATTACATGGTAAGAGTTACATATATAGGTTTGTTTGGCCTGAAGGACCATAGTCGGCAGGAGACCGTAGTCGGCCGGAGACCGTAGTCGGCAGGAGACCGTAGTCGGCAGGAGACCTTAGTCGGCCGGAGACCGTAGTCGGCCGGAGACCGTAGTCTGGTGATGGAGGTCGGACGGACCGTATCAGGCGACAGTGGTCAGAAGGACCGTAGGCGGTAGGAGATAAGGAGTCAGGTGTTAGTCCCAGTGTCACTTGGAAGATCGGATGTTGATGGTCTGGCCTTGAGTAGGACGTCGGGTCTTCAGTAGGACGTCGGGACTTAACGTCGGGCCTTGAACAAGACGTCGAATCTTTGGCAGGACGTAGGGATTGAGTGTCGGGCCTTGAATGAGACGTCGGGTCTTTGGCAGGACGTCGGGTCTTCAGTAGGACGTAGGGGCTGAACGTCAGGCCTTAAGGTGGTGGTCCGGCGAGGTTCTGCGGTGGTCCGGCGAGGTTCCTGCGGTGGTCCGGCGGTGGTCCGACGAGGTTCCTGCGGTGGTCCGGCGGTGGTCCGGCGAGGTCCTGCGGTGGTCCGGCGACTGCTGAGGAGGAGCTCCTTCATTCTCCTCTTCATTCTCTTCTTGCTTGAGTCCCCTCTTATGAGAAATGAAGGCTCTATTTATAGATTTTCTGGAGTGGCATGACCCGTAAATAGGCATGAGATCAGGGGCGAATAGGGAGTGGTCCAATGGACGGCCGATATTTAATCCTACGATCATGCACCGTTCATTGGACATTTGAAGGCCTTAGTAATGTCGGAATTCTGTGATCTTGGGCTCGTTGGATTCGTCTCGTCAAGCCCTTCGATTTGAATATAAGCTTGTCAAAATTGGAGACCGTTTGGTAACTCAAATTGCTGTTTGAACCTTCCGACAGCGCTTTGAACCCTCGATTTAGACTCATTTGAGCTCGGATTGGGTCGATCTTGGTGTCGTTGGGTTCGTATTTCCGAGACGCTCAGTTTGACTGTAAGCCCGCTGAAATCGGAGTTCGGATGCTCCCGGATTTAATTTTTGAGGTTTCCAACTTGATTTTTGCCTCGAGATTCGTGCCTGATCAAGTTAATTTTCACATGACGTATCAGTTGCCCCCCTATTTTCGGACGTCGAAGCGCTATAAGTCCGAAAATAATTGTCATAACTTTTGTAGAATGTTTGACGGCAGTTTAGAACGTACAGTGTTGGAAGCCATATCATTTTGCAAATTTATTCATGTTCTCAATATTTAACTTGAGATGAATTTCCCCTTAAGTATATTTCTGAATATAAGTTTTTTGAAATTGCTTTGAGGTCTAACGTCCAGTCTTTTTTAAAGCTTATAAAAGCTTTAGATTAATTTATAAGAATCCATGATACACAGTTCTCTTTTTTGTATTGAACTTATCTTAGGATTTATGAAGATAAGTTAATATAACATCAAGTATTGCTTCATCTGCAAGATTAGCCACGCCTATGGAAAGACGCGCCGGAATGGTTTTTTCGTTTTTGCCAGCCACTCGCTGAAATTTAATCTCTTTTTTTTTTTTTTTTTTTTTTTTTTTTGCGGGCCCCACTTAAAAAATATATATATTTTTTTTTTAAATGTGGTTCGTGGGCAGTCCTCAACCGCCTCCTAAGGCGGTTCATTTAACCGCCATTGTATGGGCTGTTCATTTAGCCGCCTATAAGGATTTTTTTTAATTAATTTATTTATAACTCTCTTCCCCTCTCATCCACTATAAATACCCCCTAAGGGTATTGAGACTTGCACCTCTCTCCTCCTTTCCTCCTCTCTTCTTTTCTTCTTCTTCTTCTTCTCTCCCTCTGTCCTTACTATTGAGGCCTTCCCTCGATTTTTCGAGGCCCCTCTCTTGGCAAGGAAGTCCGGAGATTCCCCCTCCTTCTCTTCTCCCTCTGTCCTTACTATTGAGGTCTTCCCTCGATTTTTCGAGGCCCCTCTCTTGGCAAGGAAGTCCGGAGATTTCTCCTCCTTCTCTTCTCCCTCTGTCCTTTCTATTGAGGCCTTCCCTCGATTTTTCGAGGCCCCTCTCTTGGCAAGGAAGTCCGGAGATTTCCCCTCCTTCTCTTTTCTTCGAGAGATCTTGTGGAGTTCCGATGTTTGGTAGTTGGCGATGGAGATCGGATAAACTGTTGTAAGGAGAGAGGTTGGAATGACGGGCAAACTTCCAGCATCAGGGAGAAGTATGATGACAGGCGGGAATTCACGTCGGGTAGTCATACAGCATCGGACAGAAGACCGATGAAAGTCTATTAACTGGTAGAAGTCCGACATCCGGTAGAAGTACAAAGTCGGGTAGAGGTGCAGCGTCGGGTAGAAGACCGACAAAGGTATGTCGACGGGCAGAAGTCCGACGACGAGTAGAAGTTCGCTGACGAGCAGAAGTCTGACGACAGGAAGAAGTCCGACGTCGTGTAGAAGTACGGCCTGGGGCAGAAGACCGATGAAAGTTCGTCAACGGGCAGAAGTCCGACGACGAGTAGAAGTCCGCTGACAAGCAGAAGTCCGACGACATGCAGAAGTCCGACGACGGGTAGAAGTCTGCTGACGAGCAGAAGTCCGACGTCGAATAGAAGTCCGCTGACGAGCAGAAGTCTGACGTCGGGTAGAAGTCCGCTGACGAGCAGAAGTTCTACGTCAAGGAGAAGTCCGCTGACGAGCAAAAGTCCGACGACGGGTAGAAGTACGACGACGAGTAGAAGTCCACTAACGAGCAGAAGTCTGACGTCGAGTAGAAGTCCGGTAACGAGCAGAAGTCCGATGTCGAGTAGAAGTCTGTTGACGAGCAGAAGTCCGACGTCGAGTAGAAGTCCGCTGACGAGCAGAAGTCTGGCGTCGGGTATTAGTCCGACGACATGAAGAATTCTGGCGCCGGGTATTAGTCCGTCAAAAGTCCTGCAAGGCAAAAATTAAGCGACGGGAGGAAATTCAAAATCGGGTAGAATTTTAACATTGTGGAGAAGTTAGATGGAAGTCCATTGACGACATTCTGGCGATGTTAACCAAGGACGTAAGACCTATCCAAGGTTGTATGTCAGAGCCTTTGCTCGAAGACGTTAACCTGTGTGGAAGAGGTCGAGAGAATCTACCAAGGATGTGAGACCTTTCCGAGGTTGTATGCCGGAGCCCTGCTCGACGACGTTAACCTATGTGGAAGAGGTCGAGAGAATCCACCAAGGATGTGAGACCTTTCTGAGGTTGTATGCCGGAGCCCTGCTCGACGACGTTAACCTGTGTGGAAGAGGTCGGGAGAATCCACCAAGGATGTAGGACCTTTCCGAGGTTGTATGTCGGAGCCTTTGCTCGACGACGTTAACCTGCGTGGAAGAGGCCGGGAGAATCCACCAAGGATGTAGGACCTTTCCGAGGTTGTATGTCGGAGCCCTGCTCGACGATGTTAACCTGTGTGGAAGAGGTCGGGAGAATCCACCAAGGATGTAGGACCTTTTCGAGGTTGTATGTCGGAGCCTTTGCTCGACGACGTTAACCTGTGTGGAAGAGGCTGGGAGAATCCACTAAGGATGTGAGACCTTTCCAAGGTTGTATGTCAGAGCCTTTGCTCGACGACGTTAACCTGTGTGGAAGAGGTCGGGAGAATCCACCAAGGATGTAAGACCTTTCCGAGGTTGTATGTCGGAGCCTTTGCTCGACGACGTTAACCTGTGTGGAAGAGGCTGGGAGAATCCACTAAGGATGTGAGACCTTTCCAAGGTTGTATGTCAGAGCCTTTGCTCGACGACGTTAACTTGTGTGGAAGAGGTCGAGAGAATCCACCAAGGATGTAAGACCTATCCGAGGTTGTATGCCGGAGCCCTGCTCGACGATGTTAACCTGTGTGGAAGAGGTCGGGAGAATCCACCTAGGATGTAGGACCTTTCCGAGGTTATATGTCGGAGCCTTTGCTCGACGACGTTAACCTGTGTGGAAAAGGTCGAGAGAATCCACCAAGGATGTGAGACCTTTCCGAGGTTGTATGTCGGAGCCTTTGCTCGACGACGTTAACCTGTGTGGAAGAGGTCGAATCGAATCCCCTTGGGATTGATTTTGCTTTGATTGGGAGGGGGCGAACGCCGCGTATATCCCGAATCAAAAGTGAAGAAGGTCTATCTTTAGACCGTTACTGCCTTTTTTTGAGATCGATGTTAAGACCTTGCCCAAGGAGTAGAAGTCCAACAAGGGACTGTATAAAGCATGCAAGTGATTTGAAGTATCCTTGCATTTGCTCAGATATTCCTGAAATATTAACTTGATGTTGAAGGTATTGGAGGATCTATTTGACCATGGTTTGAGTCAAAGTTGCCCCCCAGTCTGCATCTGCTTCTTATGATATTGATGCTATGTGTGATATTTTTAGATTGGAGCAAAAGTTGCCCCCCCCCCAGTCGGGAAGCACGTTTCCCACAGACGGCGCCAAACTGTTGCGTCCTGGAATATTCGCGGCGGTAGAGAAATATATAGTTTAACGTCTTAGCGTTATACGAAGATCCAGCACACAATCAGATAAGTGAGAGGATGTAGTATTCATAAGTGACACCAGAGTTTTTACATGGAAAACCCCTGAAAAAGGGGGAAAAATCACGGGGCCTGGCCCAGTTTGAATGAATCCACTAAGGATGTGTAGTCGATTACAAATGAGGCCCTTCCTTAGGAGAAGGCCTTGGATTGATGTAGCAAATGTACATCATATAGATTGCATTACATGGTAAGAGTTACATATATAGGTTTGTTTGGCCTGAAGGACCATAGTCGGCAGGAGACCGTAGTCGGCCGGAGACCGTAGTCGGCAGGAGACCGTAGTCGGCAGGAGACCTTAGTCGGCCGGAGACCGTAGTCGGCCGGAGACCGTAGTCGGCCGGAGACCGTAGTCTAGTGATGGAGGTCGGACGGACCGTATCAGGCGACAGTGGTCAGAAGGACCGTAGGCGGTAGGAGATAAGGAGTCAGGTGTTAGTCCCAGTGTCACTTGGAAGATCGGATGTTGATGGTCTGGCCTTGAGTAGGACGTCGGGTCTTCAGTAGGACGTCGGGACTTAACGTCGGGCCTTGAACAAGACGTCGAATCTTTGGCAGGACGTAGGGATTGAGTGTCGGGCCTTGAATGAGACGTCGGGTCTTTGGCAGGACGTCGGGTCTTCAGTAGGACGTAGGGGCTGAACGTCAGGCCTTAAGGTGGTGGTCCGGCGAGGTTCTACGGTGGTCCGGCGAGGTTCCTGCGGTGGTCCGGCGGTGGTCCGACGAGGTTTCTGCGGTGGTCCGGCGGTGGTCCGGCGAGGTCCTGCGGTGGTCCGGCGACTGCTGAGGAGGAGCTCCTTCATTCTCCTCTTCATTCTCTTCTTGCTTGAGTCCCCTCTTATGAGAAATGAAGGCTCTATTTATAGATTTTCTGGAGTGGCATGACCCGTAAATAGGCATGAGATCAGGGGCGAATAGGGAGTGGTCCAATGGACGGCCGATATTGAATCCTACGATCATGCACCGTTCATTGGACATTTGAAGGCCTTAGTAATGTCGGAATTCTGTGATCTTGGGCTCGTTGGATTCGTCTCGTCAAGCCCTTCGATTTGAGTATAAGCTTGTCAAAATTGGAGACCGTTTGGTAACTCAAATTGCTGTTTGAACCTTCCGACAGCGCTTTGAACCCTCGATTTAGACTCATTTGGGCTCGGATTGGGTCGATCATGGTGTCGTTGGGTTCGTATTTCCGAGACGCTCAGTTTGACTGTAAGCCCGCTGAAATCGGAGTTCGGATGCTCCCGGATTTAATTTTTGAGGTTTCCAACTTGATTTTTGCCTCGAGATTCGTGCCTGATCAAGTTAATTTTCACATGACGTATCAGGAACCAAAACATTAGCATATGAAAAGTTGATTTGTAATTGTCCTTGTTGGAATTGGACTCCTCCGAGATATCTCTAAAAAATCAATATCACCGACTATAAAACTATCATACAAATGACAACAAGAATCATATATGACTAATCTAATCATATTGAAGAAATTTTACTTCTGAAGATTATTTTTAGGATGTTTTAAATGTTAAAGAAGATTTGTCGTTACAATATAAATTTAGATCTAATTTTGATGGATTTGAATCTGCATCCATTTTAGAATGTGCTCATGAACCTAAACGTAAACTTAAGAAAGAGTCAAAATTTGAGTCTAAAATAAATATTGAGCATAAGATCATACATGAAGAAACTACAATTAGAATATGAATATATTATTGAATGTGAACATGAACTTCTAATAAAAATTAATTATACCCTTGAATATGAAGTTGAACAAATCATGCATATTGTAGTAAATAGGTCTGAGGAAACTAATAAAAAATAAAAATAAAAAAATAAAAACAAAAAATTTAAAAAATAAAAATAAAAATAAAAAAAAGGTCTGAGGAGATTAATAAAATATCTCCAAAGAAATTATTTATTAACATTATTCCTATGTGAAATATAAAAGTTAAATTAATTTTATTTTTTATTTGTGGTCTCTTAATATATCAACAAATAAAAAAATAATAATATGATGAGAGTTAAGTTATGTTTATAATTCAAGCAATTTGTTGTTAACAATTTTTCTAAAAAACCCTGAAATTTAAAATTTCATCGAACTAATTAAAACTAAAAGTACATAATGCACCACGACTTATCTTTAAGCCATTTGAGCATTTTTCTAAATGTTTCATGTCCACATAGAATTATCATACTTATGTGATATATTGGCTTCGAATTTTCTTTTCCATTCTATCTTCTAGAAATTACTTATTTATAATTTTTTTATTATTACTTATAAAGTATAATAGTATTTCATTGCTTATTTTATATTATGTCAGTTTGCATACTGATGTAGTGGATCATCAGAAGAATCGACCTGCAAGAAGGATTTCGATCCCAATCCAGGGAAGAAGAGGAACAAAAGCTTCAAAGCTTTAAAATGTCATAATATTTTCTTCAAAGAGCCATCCTACTACAATACTTGATATTTATAAAGCTAAAAGAGCATTCTAGAAGCTAGTACTAACAAACTAGATAAGATATCCTAAGAAATACTTCAAGACAGAATCCACGGAACCCCTACCCCCTTACCGGACATCAATCAGCTCAAACTGTAGAATTGTTCGTTTCCTGGAAAAAATATCGACGATCTCTTAGATTAGCGCCTGCGTTCCACCACTATTGAGAAAGTACCTAAGGAAGGAAACAAAGACTACCCTGATATTGTGAAATTGATCCTCACAAAGAGCAATCCTCACTTCGTTTGTGACGCTCAAGTTCTTGTTAAATCCTGTACAGAGAAGGGAAAAGTCCTAAACAAGAAGCAGCATGGTGATAGGAGAGATTTTTCTGGTTGTGTAACTCCGATAAGGCTGGATTCCGGAGACACCTTTAACCTTCAGCAACTCGTGGAAAGAATGCTCTACTTGAGCATCAACCAGGATATTCATCTTCATAGACAGCTTCGAGAATAGAGAGAGCTTCAGCACAATGGGTCCATGGGTCTCCAGTTTCTTGATCTTCCTACATGTTCTACACTGCCATCTTCGGTTACTACTCTTCCTCCTACTTCTAATCCTTCCCCAACCCTTCCTAGTTCCTTGCCGCTGTCACCCACGATCTCCTCTGAGGCCCATCTTATGGAGGTATGTCACGATCTTCTTGCCCTCAGAATTGCTGAAATGAATACATATGATGTGGAAATTTGTGGCAAAGCTGCTAGTAGTCGTACTAGGAAAGTTTTTACTGCAGGTTTGAAAACGCTCCATTTGAATTTGACTGATAAAGCTGATCCTGTGCAATGCTCCCAAGCTGTTTGACGTAATGTCAATGAAGGGTCATATTCTAATTTTGTGCTGCCCGGTGAGGAGGCTATTGGTTTTAGCCAAAGTCAAACACTTGAGGTGTTAAGTCTTCACAGTAATGAAGTAGCTGAATCAAAACATTCGAGAACATGTGTTGTTGAAATGGGAGCTGGAGAGAAAAGCTGGAGCAGTTCTTGGTTAACGTCTATGAGAAGCTTCTTGTTGAAAAAATGGGGCTCCCAGGAGGATATCTGGTATCGTCTACTCCATCTTTGAATATATTGAGATGCTGTGAATGGTGGAATGGAATTGAACAAAGGATTGCAACTCTTGAGTTTGATCAGGCTCGCAAATCAATGAAAGTGTTAGTAAAGTCAGATAAAGGAACTATTTCCCTACTTGTAAAGGGAGCTGTTGAAAGTTTGTTGGAGAGAAGTTCCTACATTCAGTTGCTAGATGGTTCTGTTGTCAGGCTGGCTGAAAGTTCAAAATCTCTAATTTTACAAGTTGTTCACGAGATGTCAACGAATGCCTTACGTTGTCTGGGATTTGCTTCCAAGGATGTTGCTGACTTCTTTAATTATGAAGGTGAATGATGCATTTAGATTTTTTTGCATTATGAACAATAGTAGTTATATTTTCAATTTTTTTTTATTTTTATGCTATCCAATGATGGTGGTAAATCCAATGATCATGGTAGGAAAAGGTTTGGATTTTGCTTCCTTGGGTTTGCCGGCTTTGGGGGTCCATTTTGTCCTTTGGATGTTTGCTGGTTTCATAAGGGCATTGGCTGTTTCGGTTTGAGCTTAAGTAGTTGAAACATTAGTAGTGTCAGCTCATTAATATTTAGTAGAGTAGCTCATTATGAGCTGATGTTTAGTTATAAAATTAATGTTGGGAGCATGATTTGGTGGGTGGAACTTGATCTTTCACATTCTTCTTGAATTGGAGTTGCTGCAGCTTTTTTTTCTCTGGAATTTTCTCTCACGGGCTGCTGCTCTCTTCGGGTTTGTTGCTGCCTCTTCGGGTGGCTGCCTACTTTACTGCTCTGGCTCCTCTTTTTTGACCGTGAGTTAATTTCCCCGAATTTCTCCTGGTTTCCTGTGTTGTATCCGTGGCTTGTGCTTGCTCCTGGATGGTTCTGTGGCTTTATTCATTGGAATTTTGATGGGCTCTTGGGATTTCAGCGGGGAAGGCTCTTGGCCTTTCATTTCTATATGGGAATTGGGAACTTTTGGCTGTTATGTTTCCCCTCTATGGCCTATATATATGAGATATTTGGAGAAGAAATGGTTGGTGAATATTTGAGAGCAAAGTGCTATAACCTGCGGGTTCCTCTTGGAAAAGCTTGAGAGCTTTGTCCACCTTCTTCCCCCCCCCCCCCTCTGGAAAGCTTGCGAGCTTCTCCTCTTTCGTCTCGGCTTCTAACCTCTTTCTTCTCTACGCAAGTTCCACTCCACCTGTATCTTTCTTCTAGTTCCATTGGTGAAGTTGTTGGCTGTTTTTGTTGGCTGTTTTAGTGAAGATTGTTGGCTGTTTTGGTGAAGTTGTTGGCTGTTTTAGTGAAGTTGATGGCTGTTTGGTGAAGTTGTGGGCTGTATTGGTGGCAATTGCTGGAGAAGTTTGAAAGGACATTGGAATCCCTTAGCTGTGGTGGACCCTTGGTTTGCATATCTAAACCTTATTTTAAAATATATTCCTACAATCGGTGCATGTGAGGAGTCCTCTTGTAGGATGTTCTGAGGATAGCCTTTTTTTTTAAATATTGTTTCTTTGTTAGTTTTCTTTTGTTTTAGTCGTTTGAAGTTGCCTCTTTCCTATTCTGAAGTTAGTTGTTTTCTCTAACCTATTTTGTTCTCTAAGTAATGTCTTAAATTTATAAAAGTAAGATTTGATTCTCTTTGTTGTTCTCTCTTTGTGTTTGCTTTAATTTGCTTACATCAATTTGGTATCAGAGCAAGTTCTTTGCTTGGGTAGTCTTTGTTTTTTTTTTAAGTTCTCAATCATATTGTGAGTCTTTTCTTTTCGATCAATGGCTAATAATCAAGGGGATTTGCAACAACTCATACAACAATTAAATAATTTGCAACAACAAATCAATACAATGGCTGAAGCAATCGCTAATCTGAATGTCAATCAAGCTAATGTTAATCCTAATGTCATATCTTCTGAAAGCGAGGATGAGGGTCCTAGGAATCAAAATAGGCGTCAAAGAAACTGGGATCATGGGATTAAAATCGATGTCCATAATTTTGAAGGGAAGTTACAACCTGAACAATTCCTTGAATGGGTTGAGAAAATGGATCAATTTTTTGAGTGGAAAGAAATACCAGAAAATCGAAAAGTCAAATTTGCAAGCTTAAAATTAACGGGACATACTTTAACATGGTGGAAAAATTTGCAAAACAATAGAGAAAGGCGAGGAAAAGAAAAAATTCAAAACTGGGAAAGAATGAAAGAAAAAATGAAAGGGAAATTTCTGCCTTCTGATCATTCAAGAACTATTTTTCAAGAATTTAATAATCTGCGTCAAGGAACTCAAATTGAGAAAGAATACACTGAAAACTTTTTTAAGTTGCAAGCTAGGAATGATTTAGATGAATCTGAAGAAAAAACGGTAACAAGGTATCTTAATGGACTTAAGTGGACAATTCAGGATCAATTAAACTTGCATCATGTTATTAAACTAGATGAGGCTTATCGCATGGCTTTAAAAATTGAGAAACAACATCAAAGGGAAAGTAGCAAAGTCATTGAAACATATAAGCGACGACAAACTGGTGGGGTTAAAATACAAACTCAAACTTCTGTTGGGACATCGGGAACAAAAGTCAAAACTTATGAAAGTCAAAATCCGGATAAGGGAAAAGGGCTAATGGGTTCTAAACCTACTGAACAACCTAAACTAATTGGACCTTGTTTCAAATGTGGTCTTTATGGTCATTTGTCGGCTACTTGCAGAAAAAATAATCCTCCTCGAAATAATTTGATAGAAAATGAAAATAAAAGTGAAGAAGAAGAAAATGAAACAGAATCTGATAATGAGGCTGAAATGGAAAATTTTGATTTGGAAGGTGACAAAGGAGAACCTTTGTTAGTAATTCGACAAGTTTTAACTGCTCAAAAAGAAAAGGGTGATAAGTGGCTAAGAAGAAACATTTTTAGAACAACTTGCACGGTTGAAGGAAAAATTTGCACTTTAATGATTGATAGTGGGAGTTCAGGAAATTTTGTGTCACAACACATGGTTGAAAAGCTCAAATTGAAAACAAAACCTCTTGCCAAATCATACAAAATATCGTGGTTTAAAAAAGGGGGTGAGGTTCCAATAACGAAGCAATGCACCATTAATTTGACAATTGGAGGGGCATACAAGGATCAAATTGTTTGTGATGTTGTACCTTTAGAAGTTTGTCATATCCTTTTGGGGCGTCCTTGTCAATATGATATTAAAACAATTCATAATGGCGAAAGGAACACTTATACATTGATTCAAAACAATAAGAAATTCACTCTTTTTCCTCAAAGAAACATTTCTGATCCTCCATCAAAAAATGAAAAATCTAAAATTTCATCCACTCTTGAATTACTTTTGAACACAAATGATTTGAAACAATTTGAAGTGGCTTATTTGGTGCTTGGAAAAGAATCTGATTTGGCTCTTGAAATTCCTAAGGAAATGTAACCGTTGTTTAATGAATTTTCTGATTTAACACTTGACGAGTTACCAACTGGCTTACCTCCTATGAGAGACATTCAACATCACATTGATTTAATTCCTGGAGCAACATTGCCTAATCTTTCACATTACAGGATGAGTCCAAATGAACATAAAGAGCTTTCTAAACAAGTGGCTGAACTTTTGGAAAAAGGTTTAATAAAGGAAAGTCTAAGTCCTTGTGTTGTGCCTGCTTTGCTTACTCCTAAAAAAGATAGAACTTGGCGTATGTGTGTGGATAGTCGTGCTATCAATAAGATAACCATTAAGTACAGATTTCCCATGCCTAGGCTAGATGATTTGCTTGACATGTTAAGTGGTGCCAAATTTTTTTCTAAAATTGATTTGAGAAGTGAGTATCATCAAATAAGAATAAGGCCTGGGGATGAATGGAAAACTGTTTTTAAAACCAAAGAAGGTTTGTATGAATGGCTTGTTATGCCCTTTGGTTTATCTAATGCTCTAAGTACTTTTATGCGAACAATGAATCATGTTTTGAGGCCTTTTATCGGAAAGTTTGTGGTGATATATTTTGATGACATTCTAATTTACAGTATTCACCCTTCTGAACATCTTTTTCATGTTAAAAAAATTTTGCAAACTTTGAGGGAACAAAAATTGTATATCAATCTTAAAAAGTGTACTTTTATGACTTCAAGTTTGACTTTCTTGGGTTACATTGTGTCTGCTGAGGGAATCAAAGTTGATACGGTAAAAATCGAGGCAATCAAAAGCTGGCCTGTTCCTAAAAATATCAGTGAGGTAAGGGGTTTTCATGGTTTGGCATCTTTCTATCGTCGATTTATTAAAAACTTTAGTTCTGTAATTGCTCCTATCACTGACTGTTTGAAAAAGAGAATCTTTAGATGGACTCCAGAGGCTGAAAAAACTTTTCAAATTATCAAAATGAAAATGAGTCAAGCTCCAATTCTTAGTCTGCCTGATTTTGAAAAAGTTTTTGAAGTTGATTGTGATGCTTCACATGTGGGTATTGGTGCTGTTTTAAGCCAAGAAGGAAAACCTGTTGCATATTTTAGTGAAAAGTTGAATGATGTTCGATCTCGTTATTCTACTTATGATTTGGAGTTTTATGCTATTGTTCAAGCTTTAAAATTTTGGAGGTGTTATTTGATTCAGCGAGAATTTGTTTTAAACACTGATCACGAGGCTTTAAGATTTTTGGGTTCACAAAAAAATCTCAACAAGAGACATGCTAAATGGGTTTCTTTCTTGCAAGAGTATTCCTTTCATATTAAACATAAAACGGGTGTGTTGAATAAGGTTGCCGATGCTTTAAGTAGAAGGTCGCATTTATTGGTTACTGTTTACCCTACCATTTCTTCTTTTGAGTTTTTGAAAGATACTTATGCTTCTGATTTTGATTTTAAAGATATTTGGGAAGCTTGTCTTAATTTGGGATCTGATCCATCTGGTCAATTTGTTATTCACCAAGGCTTTTTGTTTAAGGGTTCTAGACTTTGCATTTCAAATAATTCTTTAAGAGAACAGTTAGTGCAAGAACTTCATGGTGGTGGGTTGAGTGGTCATTTTGGTCAAGGGAAAACTATTGCAATGGTGGAAGAAAAATATTTTTGGCCTCATATGAGAAAACAAATTGCTAAGTTTGTGAAACAATGCAAAATCTGTCAAGCTTTTAAAGGGACTTCACAAAATTCTGGTTTATACACTCCTCTTCCAATTTCAAATAAACCTTGGGAAGATATTTCTATGAATTTTATTTTGGGCTTGCCGGTTACTGTAAGAAAACATGATTCTATTTTTGTTGTTGTTGATCGTTTTAGTAAAATGACTCATTTCATTCCTTGCAAAAAAACTTCTGATGCATCTCATGTGGCTAATTTATTTTTTAAAGAAATTGTTCGACTTCATGGTATCCCTCGAACATTTACTTCTGATAGAGATACTAGGTTTTTGAGTCACTTTTGGAGAACACTTTGGGCTAAGTTAGGAACTTCTCTTCAGTTTAGCAGTGCTTATCATCCTCAAACTGATGGACAAACTGAAGTTGTCAATCGAAGTTTGGGAAATCTTTTGAGATGCCTTGCTGGTGAGAAACCTTTTCAATGGGATTTGATTTTACCACAAGCTGAATTTGCTTATAACAATTCTGTTAATAGAACTACTGGAAAAACTCCTTTTGAAATTTTATATGGTCAATCTATTCCTCACATTTTGGATCGAAATGGTTTATCTTTACCTAACAAAATAAGTGCTGAAACATTAGAAACATTTGATCATATCAAATCGGTCCAACAACAAGTTCTTGAAAAACTCCGTATAGCAAATGTCAAATACAAAACTGCTGCAGATAAGCATCGGAGAGAGGTTGTTTTTAACGAAGGGGATATGGTGATGGCTTACTTTCATCGCCAACGCTTTCCCGATGGTACTTTTGGGAAACTGAGCAGAAAAAAATTCGGACCTTTTCGCATTCTCCGGAAGTTGGGCACAAATGCATATCTTTTAGATCTACCTAACACAGTTGGAACTTCTCCTATATTTAATGTTTCTGATCTTTCTTTGTATGAAGGAAATACAGGTGATTTTGTGAATCTTGAAACATTGTCACTTTCAACTCCTTCGTTGAACGAAGATGATCTGATAGAAGAAGTTGTTGATATAAAAACAACAAAGACAAGGCATGGAGAACACAAGAAATTTTTGGTCAAATGGAGTAATCGACCATTAATTGATTGCACATGGATTGATGCTGCTGAACTTCAAAAGCGAAATTTGGAGCTTTACAAAAGAGTTGCTAAAGTTTTCTCATCAGGAGATGAGGATTCCCCACCTGGGGGGAATTGATGCATTTAGATTTTTTTGCATTATGAACAATAGTAGTTATATTTTCTATTTTTTTTTATTTTTATGTTATCCAATGATGGTGGTAAATCCAATGATCATGGTAGGAAAAAGTTTGGATTTTGCTTCCTTGGGTTTGCCGGCTTTGGGGGTCCATTTTGTCCTTTGGATGTTTGCTGGTTTCATAAGGGCATTGGCTGTTTCGGTTTGAGCTTAAGTAGTTGAAACATTAGTAGTGCCAGCTCATTAATATCTAGTAGAGTAGCTCATTATGAGCTGATGTTTAGTTATAAAATTAATGTTGGGAGCATGATTTGGTGGGTGGAACTTGATCTTTCACATTCTTCTTGAATTGGAGTTGCTGCAGCTTTTTTTTCTCTGGAATTTTCTCTCACGGGCTGCTGCTCTCTTCGGGTTTGTTGCTGCCTCTTCGGGTGGCTGCCTACTTTACTGCTCTGGCTCCTCTTTTTTGACCGTGAGTTAATTTCCCTGAATTCCTCCTGGTTTCCTGTGTTGTATCCGTGGCTTGTGCTTGCTCCTGGATGGTTCTGTGGCTTTATTCATTGGAATTTTGATGGGCTCTTGGGATTTCAGCGGGGAAGGCTCTTGGCCTTTCATTTCTATATGGGAATTGGGAACTTTTGGCTGTTATGTTTCCCCTCTATGGCCTATATATATGAGATATTTGAAGAAGAAATGGTTGGTGAATATTTGAGAGCAAAGTGCTATAACCTGCGGGTTCCTCTTGGAAAAGCTTGAGAGCTTTGTCCACCTTCTTCCCCCCCCCCCCCCCTCTGGAAAGCTTGCGAGCTTCTCCTCTTACGTCTCGGCTTCTAACCTCTTTCTTCTCTACGCAAGTTCCACTCCACCTGTATCTTTCTTCTAGTTCCATTGGTGAAGTTGTTGGCTGTTTTTGTGGCTGTTTTGGTGAAGTTGTTGGCTGTTTTTGTTGGCTGTTTTAGTGAAGTTGATGGCTGTTTGGTGAAGTTGTGGGCTGTATTGGTGGCAATTGCTGGAGAAGTTTGAAAGGACATTGGAATCCCTTAGCTGTGGTGGACCATTGGTTTGCATATCTAAACCTTATTTTAAAATATATTCCTACAATCGGTGCATGTGAGGAGTCCTCTTGTAGGATGTTCTGAGGATAGCCTTTTTTTTAAAATATTGTTTCTTTGTTAGTTTTCTTTTGTTTTAGTCGTTTGAAGTTGCCTCTTTCCTATTCTGAAGTTAGTTGTTTTCTCTAACCTATTTTGTTCTCTAAGTAATGTCTTAAATTTATAAAAGTAAGATTTGATTCTCTTTGTTGTTCTCTCTTTGTGTTTGCTTTAATTTGCTTACATCAATTTGGTATCAGAGCAAGTTCTTTGCTTGGGTAGTCTTTATTTTTTTTTTAAGTTCTCAATCATATTGTGAGTCTTTTCTTTTCGATCAATGGCTAATAATCAAGGGGATTTGCAACAACTCATACAACAATTAAATAATTTGCAACAACAAATCAATACAATGGCTGAAGCAATCGCTAATCTGAATGTCAATCAAGATAATGTTAATCCTAATGTCATATCTTCTGAAAGCGAGGATGAGGGTCCTAGGAATCAAAATAGGCGTCAAAGAAACTGGGATCATGGGATTAAAATCGATGTCCATAATTTTGAAGGGAAGTTACAACCTGAACAATTCCTCGAATGGGTTGAGAAAATGGATCAATTTTTTGAGTGGAAAGAAATACCAGAAAATCGAAAAGTCAAATTTGCAAGCTTAAAATTAACGGGACATGCTTTAACATGGTGGAAAAATTTGCAAAACAATAGAGAAAGGCGAGGAAAAGAAAAAATTCAAAACTGGGAAAGAATGAAAGAAAAAATGAAAGGGAAATTTCTGCCTTCTGATCATTCAAGAACTATTTTTCAAGAATTTAATAATCTGCGTCAAGGAACTCAAATTGAGAAAGAATACACTGAAAACTTTTTTAAGTTGCAAGCTAGGAATGATTTAGATGAATCTGAAGAAAAAACGGTAACAAGGTATCTTAATGGACTTAAGTGGACAATTCAGGATCAATTAAACTTGCATCATGTTATTAAACTAGATGAGGCTTATCGCATGGCTTTAAAAATTGAGAAACAACATCAAAGGGGAAGTAGCAAAGTCATTGAAACATATAAGCGACGACAAACTGGTGGGGTTAAAATACAAACTCAAACTTCTGTTGGGACATCGGGAACAAAAGTCAAAACTTATGAAAGTCAAAATCCGGATAAGGGAAAAGGGCTAATGGGTTCTAAACCTACTGAACAACCTAAACTAATTGGACCTTGTTTCAAATGTGGTCTTTATGGTCATTTGTCGGCTACTTGCAGAAAAAATAATCCTCCTCGAAATAATTTGATAGAAAATGAAAATAAAAGTGAAGAAGAAGAAAATGAAACAGAATCTGATAATGAGGCTGAAATGGAAAATTTTGATTTGGAAGGTGACAAAGGAGAACCTTTGTTAGTAATTCGACAAGTTTTAACTGCTCAAAAAGAAAAGGGTGATAAGTGGCTAAGAAGAAATATTTTTAGAACAACTTGCACGGTTGAAGGAAAAATTTGCACTTTAATGATTGATAGTGGGAGTTCAGGAAATTTTGTGTCACAACACATGGTTGAAAAGCTCAAATTGAAAACAAAACCTCTTGCCAAATCATTCAAAATATCGTGGTTTAAAAAAGGGGGTGAGGTTCCAATAACGAAGCAATGCACCATTAATTTGACAATTGGAGGGGCGTACAAGGATCAAATTGTTTGTGATGTTGTACCTTTAGAAGTTTGTCATATCCTTTTGGGGCGTCCTTGTCAATATGATATTAAAACAATTCATAATGGCGAAAGGAACACTTATACATTGATTCAAAACAATAAGAAATTCACTCTTTTTCCTCAAAGAAACATTTCTGATCCTCCATCAAAAAATGAAAAATCTGAAATTTCATCCACTCTTGAATTACTTTTGAACACAAATGATTTGAAACAATTTGAAGTGGCTTATTTGGTGCTTGGAAAAGAATCTGATTTGGCTCTTGAAATTCCTAAGGAAATGCAACCGTTGTTTAATGAATTTTCTGATTTAACACTTGACGAGTTACCAACTGGCTTACCTCCTATGAGAGACATTCAACATCACATTGATTTAATTCCTGGAGCAACATTGCCTAATCTTTCACATTACAGGATGAGTCCAAATGAACATAAAGAGCTTTCTAAACAAGTGGCTGAACTTTTGGAAAAAGGTTTAATAAAGGAAAGTCTAAGTCCTTGTGCTGTGCCTGCTTTGCTTACTCCTAAAAAAGATAGAACTTGGCGTATGTGTGTGGATAGTCGTGCTATCAATAAGATAACCATTAAGTACAGATTTCCCATGCCTAGGCTAGATGATTTGCTTGACATGTTAAGTGGTGCCAAATTTTTTTCTAAAATTGATTTGAGAAGTGAGTATCATCAAATAAGAATAAGGCCTGGGGATGAATGGAAAATTGTTTTTAAAACCAAAGAAGGTTTGTATGAATGGCTTGTTATGCCCTTTGGTTTATCTAATGCTCCAAGTACTTTTATGCGAACAATGAATCATGTTTTGAGGCCTTTTATCGGAAAGTTTGTGGTGATATATTTTGATGACATTCTAATTTACAGTATTCACCCTTCTAAATATCTTTTTCATGTTAAAAAAATTTTGCAAACTTTGAGGGAACAAAAATTGTATATCAATCTTAAAAAGTGTACTTTTATGACTTCAAGTTTGACTTTCTTGGGTTACATTGTGTCTGCTGAGGGAATCAAAGTTGATACGGTAAAAATCGAGGCAATCAAAAGCTGGCCTGTTCCTAAAAATATCAGTGAGGTAAGGGGTTTTCATGGTTTGGCATCTTTCTATCGTCGATTTATTAAAAACTTTAGTTCTGTAATTGCTCCTATCACTGACTGTTTGAAAAAGAGAATCTTTAGATGGACTCCAGAGGCTGAAAAAACTTTTCAAATTATCAAAATGAAAATGAGTCAAGCTCCAATTCTTAGTCTGCCTGATTTTGAAAAAATTTTTGAAGTTGATTGTGATGCTTCACATGTGGGTATTGGTGCTGTTTTAAGCCAAGAAGGAAAACCTGTTGCATATTTTAGTGAAAAGTTGAATGATGTTCGATCTCGTTATTCTACTTATGATTTGGAGTTTTATGCTATTGTTCAAGCTTTAAAATTTTGGAGGTGTTATTTGATTCAGCGAGAATTTGTTTTAAACACTGATCACGAGGCTTTAAGATTTTTGGGTTCACAAAAAAATCTCAACAAGAGACATGCTAAATGGGTTTCTTTCTTGCAAGAGTATTCCTTTCATATTAAACATAAAACGGGTGTGTTGAATAAGGTTGCCGATGCTTTAAGTAGAAGGTCGCATTTATTGGTTACTGTTTACCCTACCATTTCTTCTTTTGAGTTTTTGAAAGATACTTATGCTTCTGATTTTGATTTTAAAGATATTTGGGAAGCTTGTCTTAATTTGGGATCTGATCCATCTGGTCAATTTGTTATTCACCAAGGCTTTTTGTTTAAGGGTTCTAGACTTTGCATTTCAAATAATTCTTTAAGAGAACAGTTAGTGCAAGAACTTCATGGTGGTGGGTTGAGTGGTCATTTTGGTCAAGGGAAAATTATTGCAATGGTGGAAGAAAAATATTTTTGGCCTCATATGAGAAAACAAATTGCTAAGTTTGTGAAACAATGCAAAATCTGTCAAGCTTTTAAAGGGACTTCACAAAATTCTGGTTTATACACTCCTCTTCCAATTTCAAATAAACCTTGGGAAGATATTTCTATGAATTTTATTTTGGGCTTGCCGGTTACTGTAAGAAAACATGATTCTATTTTTGTTGTTGTTGATCGTTTTAGTAAAATGACTCATTTCATTCCTTGCAAAAAAACTTCTGATGCATCTCATGTGGCTAATTTATTTTTTAAAGAAATTGTTCGACTTCATGGTATCCCTCGAACATTTACTTCTGATAGAGATACTAGGTTTTTGAGTCACTTTTGGAGAACACTTTGGACTAAGTTAGGAACTTCTCTTCAGTTTAGCAGTGCTTATCATCCTCAAACTGATGGACAAACTGAAGTTGTCAATCGAAGTTTGGGAAATCTTTTGAGATGCCTTGCTGGTGAGAAACCTTTTCAATGGGATTTGATTTTACCACAAGCTGAATTTGCTTATAACAATTCTGTTAATAGAACTACTGGAAAAACTCCTTTTGAAATTTTATATGGTCAATCTATTCCTCACATTTTGGATCGAAATGGTTTATCTTTACCTAACAAAATAAGTGCTGAAACATTAGAAACATTTGATCATATCAAATCGGTCCAACAACAAGTTCTTGAAAAACTCCGTATAGCAAATGTCAAATACAAAACTGCTGCAGATAAGCATCGGAGAGAGGTTGTTTTTAACGAAGGGGATATGGTGATGGCTTACTTTCATCGCCAACGCTTTCCCGATGGTACTTTTGGGAAACTGAGCAGAAAAAAATTCGGACCTTTTCGCATTCTCCGGAAGTTGGGCACAAATGCATATCTTTTAGATCTACCTAACACAGTTGGAACTTCTCCTATATTTAATGTTTCTGATCTTTCTTTGTATGAAGGAAATACAGGTGATTTTGTGAATCTTGAAACATTGTCACTTTCAACTCCTTCGTTGAACGAAGATGATCTGATAGAAGAAGTTGTTGATATAAAAACAACAAAGACAAGGCATGGAGAACACAAGAAATTTTTGGTCAAATGGAGTAATCGACCATTAATTGATTGCACATGGATTGATGCTGCTGAACTTCAAAAGCGAAATTTGGAGCTTTACAAAAGAGTTGCTAAAGTTTTCTCATCAGGAGATGAGGATTCCCCACCTGGGGGGAATTGATGCATTTAGATTTTTTTGCATTATAAACAATAGTAGTTATATTTTCTATTTTTTTTTATTTTTATGTTATCCAATGATGGTGGTAAATCCAATGATCATGGTAGGAAAAAGTTTGGATTTTGCTTCCTTGGATTTGCCGGCTTTGGGGGTCCATTTTGTCCTTTGGATGTTTGCTGGTTTCATAAGGGCATTGGCTGTTTCGGTTTGAGCTTAAGTAGTTGAAACATTAGTAGTGCCAGCTCATTAATATCTAGTAGAGTAGCTCATTATGAGCTGATGTTTAGTTATAAAATTAATGTTGGGAGCATGATTTGGTGGGTGGAACTTGATCTTTCACATTCTTCTTGAATTGGAGTTGCTGCAGCTTTTTTTTCTCTGGAATTTTCTCTCACGGGCTGCTGCTCTCTTCGGGTTTGTTGCTGCCTCTTCGGGTGGCTGCCTACTTTACTGCTCTGGCTCCTCTTTTTTGACCGTGAGTTAATTTCCCTGAATTCCTCCTGGTTTCCTGTGCTGTATCCGTGGCTTGTGCTTGCTCCTGGATGGTTCTGTGGCTTTATTCATTGGAATTTTGATGGGCTCTTGGGATTTCAGCGGGGAAGGCTCTTGGCCTTTCATTTCTATATGGGAATTGGGAACTTTTGGCTGTTATGTTTCCCCTCTATGGCCTATATATATGAGATATTTGGAGAAGAAATGGTTGGTGAATATTTGAGAGCAAAGTGCTATAACCTGCGGGTTCCTCTTGGAAAAGCTTGAGAGCTTTGTCCACCTTCTTCCCCCCCCCCCTCTGGAAAGCTTGCGAGCTTCTCCTCTTACGTCTCGGCTTCTAACCTCTTTCTTCTCTACGCAAGTTCCACTCCACCTGTATCTTTCTTCTAGTTCCATTGGTGAAGTTGTTGGCTGTTTTTGTGGCTGTTTTGGTGAAGTTGTTGGCTGTTTTTGTTGGCTGTTTTAGTGAAGTTGATGGCTGTTTGGTGAAGTTGTGGGCTGTATTGGTGGCAATTGCTGGAGAAGTTTGAAAGGACATTGGAATCCCTTAGCTGTGGTGGACCATTGGTTTGCATATCTAAACCTTATTTTAAAATATATTCCTACAATCGGTGCATGTGAGGAGTCCTCTTGTAGGATGTTCTGAGGATAGCCTTTTTTTTAAAATATTGTTTCTTTGTTAGTTTTCTTTTGTTTTAGTCGTTTGAAGTTGCCTCTTTCCTATTCTGAAGTTAGTTGTTTTCTCTAACCTATTTTGTTCTCTAAGTAATGTCTTAAATTTATAAAAGTAAGATTTGATTCTCTTTGTTGTTCTCTCTTTGTGTTTGCTTTAATTTGCTTACATCAGTGAAGGCCATCCTGCTCATAAACTTCTACTTGATCCTTCTAATTATGCTTTTATAGAAAGTGATCTCATATTTGCTGGTTTGATTGGGCTGAGGGATCCTCCACGTGAAGAAGTTTACCAAGCTATTGAGGACTGTAAAGCAGCTGGCATTCGAGTAATGGTGATAACAGGAAACCTCTCTCAGCAATGCCTTAATGCTCTTGCGATTGTCCTCCCAGATTTCCTTGGAAGAAGTGCTGATCTTACTTCTTTCAACATGACATTATTGCAAAGTTTTGGGGACTTCCAAAAGGCCACTCCAGAGGAGGAAAATATTGAAAACAAAATTTTCGATCCAGAAATCTGTCTTCTGCAACAACCTCTCTTTCAATAACGCGTCTCGACGAAGTCGAGCCCTTTTTAACGCAAGAGGAGAATAATGCGGAGCATTTAAGCTTGAAGTATTCCTTAGGATATCTTATCTAGTTTGTTAGTACTAGCTTCTAGAATGCTCTTTTAGCTTTATAAATATAAAGTATTGTAGTAGGATGGCTCATTGAAGAATATTATGACATTTTAAAGCTTTGAAGCTTTTGTTCCTCTTCTTCCCTGGATTGGGATAGAAATCCTTCTTGCAGGTCAATTCTTCTAACGATCCACTACATCACATACTTTGCCTGTTTTTTTTTTAATAAAAAAAAATACTTTGTCTAGTTTGCATAAAGATATTTGGTGATAATCATGAAAATTGAATATAAGATAACTTCCTACAAAAACCTTAAAAAAAGTGAGAAGGGCAATCCCATTTAAAATCATGTAACATATTTGGGTAAATTAGAAATTCTATAAATGTATGGCATCAATCTAATCTTCAATGTGTGTGATATGATTTTATTTCATGTAACCTTTTAAAAAAAATGTGAGAAGGTCAATCCCATTTAAAATCATGTAACATATTTAGGTAAATTAGAAATTCTAGAAATGTATGGCATCAATCTAATCTTCAATGTGTGTGATTTGATTTTATTTCATGCAACCAATGCCATGAATTCTTCTATATTTCTATCTCCTCATGGTGAATCTGCATCCAGCACTATGCTAGGCAATTCTACATGATGAAATTAAGTCAACTACTATGGTAGATTCCAGAGATATCTTCTGTTAGCATAATAGGCTGCATTGTGATAATTATTGAATTACATTGCATGAAGTGTAACTTATGTCTCAATCTACTACATGAATATCAAATGTTTAATTTATCGGAGCCAAATTTTGTATGTGATGAGTAGATTTGATGGAGAACTACAAGTTTACACCCAAAAAAATCATCAAGAAAATAAATGATTTGAGCAAGATTTTAGTTCAATTTCATAAATTTATAAATGATATCCATGAGAACTATTGCATTCTATGACTATTTCCAATTCCCTGATTTGGTTTCTATGTTGGTTGGTTTAGCCTCGATTTATTGGTTTGATATTAAGTTTGTTGGTTTCGCACTAAGTTCATTGATTTGTATCATAATTGTTGGTTTTTTCTGTTACTATATTGTAGGGTTCTAGTTTGACCTCTATAGCGAGTTGTTCTTATAGCATGACTTGTGATATATGCAACCCTACTCCAATGTAAATCTACAAATACATGAGTACTGCTATTTCATGGATATCTCCTATTCCTTAATCATGCCAAGTTCACAAGTTAGTCCCATCTAGCACTCTTATACTTCTATGGATATATAACGATAGACATAAGGATTATTATGTAGTTTCTAAGGGTATTTGTGCATCATGTTTTGCTCATATATACATAGCTTGCAGATTTTTTAACCTAGACTTTCGAGGCAAACAATTAAGAGGATTTTTATTCATAAATATTGAAACCAAAAGCATGTAAAAGGATTTTTAACTTATTATAATGATTCAATATTGTGTGTTTGGTTGGATGTTAATTCCTTAAAGTGATGTGTAAGTGTGACTACTAATTTAGAACAAGTCATCCCTTTATACCAGTGTAGGGCATGAATTTTAAACTTGACGATCTCTTACCCTTTTCTATTTCCATCCGCATAATTAAATATCATTTTTTATTGATTTTAATCATCTTGGTTATAAAAAGTTTATGAAATGCGGTGTCAATTCCAATTACATTTTGGATTTTGGTGGCTTTAAATTTCCTAACGAATGTCTAATTTCGTCAACCATTAAATTATTATTTGGCATGATTTTTTTTCATATTTTTCCATTTACATCAAAAGAAGTTTTATAGAAATTACATAGAAAATAATTTCAAGTCTAATTTACATGTTAAATACATTGCATTAGGAACTAAAACCCTAATCCTACATCACTAGCCTCCACAACATATTAGAAGCAACAAAATCATTACAACCGGCCTAAATTCTAAACAGCAATAATCACACCCAAAAAAAAGTTTTCCTCTTTATTATAACAAATCATGAAATGAACTTTAATTCGTAGTTTGCAAGAATTTAGGAATCATTAGTACAGACAAAAATAACCAAAATATAGGTCTGATAGATTGAAGCATACACCAGGTTAAGTTGCAAAAACAACTAAGCTTACTAAATTTTCTTCACTGAGACTGATCATATTAAGCAATTCATCATAAATAGTCCCAATAAGGCTTCGTTTGGGACGGATTTCTTACTGCTTTTTAAAGCAGTTTTATAGTACAAAAATAAATAAATAAAATTGTACTAAAAAGCTACTTTAAAAAATAGTAAGAAAGCCCCCCCAAACAAAGCCTAAATCTCCATTGCTTTAAAGCAAAGTTTTCATCAAGAAACAGTGTCTGCACTAAAGAACCTAAAGGTCCAGAGGAAGTCTGTAAACGAATGATTTCAAAATGCCTAAATGGATAGTTTTCAATTACAAGATTTACCACACAAGCTTAAGAAATTCATTTTATACTATCTACAGCCAAAATTATAAAACTTTGACGTTTAATAACTGTCAGACTGAATTAGCTCCAATCACCTCTAAATATTTATTTCATAAAAACAAATAATCGCAAAAACCTTATAAAATAAGTATTTAATGCCACTAAAACTCATTTTAAATGCCTAAATGATAATTTTCTACCACATTTAGCTTTACACAAGCTTAAGACATCCATCTTATATCAGTAAAATTTCAACAAAAGAACATTAGCCATTGCACTTTCACCGAACAATTACCAGCAAATAAATCTACAGTGATTACAACGTCAACTATATGTTTTAAGGATTAAATAAAGCAATCCCTCATTTAAACGTCTTTTGCACCATTAAACTGAGAACTACATAATTGCATTGCAGTGTAGCATACCATACGCTGGTAACTCTACTGCATAGCTAGCTAAAAATGAACACCCTTCCCGTGAGAAATATCTTTCCTATTATAATAGAGTAACACAGCAAGTCTAACAGAATTCTCTAACTAGAATTATAATAGCATGGTCAGACATACCACAACGACCAGTTCAATAATTAACATGAATGAGACTATAAACGGGTAAAAAAGTTATTGCAGAAGACCATGTGCTTTGTAGGTGATAACATATCAATAGAAAACGGAGGAAACAAGAGAGTAAGAGGTTAATAACCTTGAGCACAAATCAAGTACACGAGAGATATAATAAGTTGATGTAATTCTAAGATAAGTTTTCTCAAAGTGCTAACCTCTGTCTCAAAAGTTATCTGGTCTAACATGGTAAAACTGAAATGTCAAACTAAATGAACAACACCTTTGCATTGTCCATAAGATATCTACTGCATCATCAAAAGCCCTGCAATGTCTACGGGCTTGTCAAAAAAGAAGTATGACAAGAACTCATCACCGACTGAAAGAGGATATAGTTCATTTAACGAGAAATAGGATTAAGATTGGCATTAAACAATAGACTAGCACATGATCAAGACAGTATTATTGCTGATTTCTTTTGTATTTAACTCATTCCACAAGAGTAAGGTACCAAAACTGAAAAGTTCAAGCTAAAAAATGATACTACTCCAAGGAACGAAGGAAGTTCAATTGCCGCCATGGAGTGGGGAACCTTAGTTCCAAGATCTAGAATGAGCTTGTATTGCAGAATAAAAGAATGTAGATGCTATGGAGAATAAAAATTTAAAACAACAATTAATATGTAACTATTCATACACAAACGAGGCAAGCCTTTGCCTCAAGATTGATATAAATCCCAATCAAATTCAGGTCTTGAGAACACTTCGTAGTCTGTTTCACCATCAACTAAGCTATCAACAGTTTGCATTGCTTCCAAGATAGATGTCTGGAACCCATCAGTTTTGGAAGGCAATAGCTTATAAAAGAACAACAAGCCAAGGGTAAAAATAGCCTGCAGCTTCGTGGAATCACCCTGAACCGAGAAGAACAATAGCATCGCCAATAAAAAAAATATTACACAGAAATGCATGATACACAACACCCTGTCCATCAACTTCCCATCATTGCCAGCTGGGAAGCCTCTAACTCTGTACACGAACAAGAAGTTGTATTTGTCAACAATGAAACGGTAACCAAAGTAAAACGCTCCCACGGGAACCACAAGTGGAGAGAACAAGGAATAGATCATGGTTAGGGCAAATATTGTAAGATTGAAAGCATAGTACTGTGCGAAGTCAAACATCTGTTTTGGGACATGGAAGCTTCTATTAATTGGGTAGATTGAAAGGTCATGCCCATCAATTCCATTCAAGCCTGAACTGTCTTGCCTTTCAGACATGAGAGGCGCCCTTAAATTATCACTCTCACTCTCTTCAGGGTTCTTTTCCATGGGATAATCCTCAATCTGCTCAGGGACCAGCTGAAGCATATCATTCTTGCGAAACTTCCTTAAAGTCTTCTTTATCCAAGGTATTGGGGCCAACAGATCAAACGATATTCCAAGAAAAGTACTAGTGATCAGAAATGCAAGAGAAGAAAGACATGACTTGGACAGAAAAGATGCGCTCATATACTGCTCAATACGCCTGCAATCTTCACCATCCAAGTAACATCTCCCCATTCTAAGTAACGCACTTTCAAGCGAGGACTCAACCAGAGCACGCAAAAGAATGAGGTTCACCAGAAAGAAGCAAACCATCTTCAATAATGCGGCTCGCTGCTCCCCAGAAACTGTGAGATGCCGCTCAAATTTGGACAGATACGAAAGTGCGGATGGAATAATAATATACATGCTCACAAATATAAGCACATTAGGAAAGAACTGGAGAATCACAGCAGCAAACCAGCTAGAGCCCTCAAGCCAAGTAAACCATGATTTTGCACTATCCATGGCTTCCGCATTAATAATTCTTGCAGCACTTTTCATTGCAGTTATCACTGCAAGCGGTGAACTGCAGAACAGAAGCATAACGACAAGGCAAGTGTTCACAGCCACCCTACGAAGTCCTAAGGAAAGCTTGCTAAAGCCCAAGTGGTTCCAATAGATATCTGTAGCTGGTGGAGCCCTCTCAACTCTCCAACTGCTCCGCCCAAGCTGAAGCTCCATCAATGGAAAGAACCTACCTATTGGCTTCTTCTTCCTGTCAGTCCGAAAATCCCTCACGGCTTTGTTTGCGGTATAGACATCTTTAAAGACCACAAATGCAATCCCTGCACCAGGAGCTCTACCTTCCTTGTATTCTAACAGCTTAGTCTCCAAAACCAACCTCAAGTTATGCAACTTCCTTAATCTCTCTTCATCCGTAAAACCTAACATTGAAACCATTGCAGCCCACATAGCATTCAACTTTCTCCACATGCGACTGCCACTCCCTGAGCTCAAACCATCATCTTCACAATCAGTCACAATTCTAGCATCCACCCGAGCTTCTAACAAAGAAATTTCGTTCTGGACTTTAGTCCATTGTACAATTAGATCGTCCAAAGAGCAGAGATCAAATGGTGCGACGACTCGGTAGACCTTACCGGGATAACGATGCTGAAAATACTCTTCCAGAGGGCCTTTACTTGAGGCTAACGTTTTGGGTATCCCTTGAATCATGATGGTGAATATAGCAACAGAGTTAGAATTAGGGTCACTAGGGTTTCCATTGCCATCCCTGAACCGCGTAATTCTGAGCTCATCCTCCATCCTGCATATGCCCAAGTGCGCAACAACGACAACCAAAACCATGAGGATAAAGTGGAGCCACAGGAGGGGCGAACCTGCGGTGATGTGCGAAATGGTTGTGCGGGTGAACTGATCGACGATCGGGGCATCGCCAGCGCAGAGGTTGAGAGGTAGGGCGACGACGAGTGCAATCAAGGAGAGTGAAAAAAGGACGATGAAGCTGGAGCGCTCGATGCCGAGGAACTGCGCCGCGTCGGCGCCGCAGTGGAGGGCGATCTGGGATGCCGTGGCATGGTATACGGCGAGAAGCTTGGTTACGAGGGCGGAGGGGCCGGGGATGCCGTGGTCACTGCGGAGCTTGACTAGTAGGAAGAGGAGGAGACAGGATGCAGCGCCAACGGCGGAGATGTTAAGGAGGTACTGGATGTTTCCATACCACGCCGCTGGTTCGTCAGCATCGGGGAAGAAAGGAGGAGGAGCAAACAGAGAGCCAGTGGCGGCCGGTGACATGGCCGGTGGGAAGGAAAGCGGGGTGATCATCCGAGGATACGGGATGAGGGGGTTTCCTTCATGTAGAAGGTAAGCCTTCAAGTAAGAAAGTGGAGACGAAGGTGCGGTGGAAATTGGGGAAGAATTGAAGCGCCTCTTTTTGTTAGTTTTTCTCGGCTTTCTCAAAAGCTAACCGAATCAATTACATTGTTAAATTTATGGACCATTTAACTTTTATTCATATATATATATATATATAAACTCATATGTAAAAGACAAATTTTAATGTTATTTTTTATATATCAAAGTAACTGAATATTTCGGCAAGATACCTCAATAATTGATATAAAGGTCAATTCATTTTTTTAAAAATAAATATATAATCATGCAATTGTTAACAAGTGAAGTTGTATCATTTCAATTTTTCTTTTTTGGAGCAAAAAGCATACACATTTTATTAATAAGAGAACTAAAAAAACATCTAAAATAGTAGAAGATATCGCTTCTCGGACTCGCCTCACTCTCTTTAGCTCTTTATTACACTAAGTGTTTCTCTCTCAGCGCTCTAATTCTCCTATTTCTTCAGAAGCTAAGTAATATCTCTTTAAAGTTATCACTCATGTGGATGAAATAAGAAGCTAACACTTCCTCCTTCAAAGCTCCGCAATGAGTGTTTGTTTCATAGAAGAGAATTTATGATGACATGGTGTTGAATGAGGTATCATTAATGATATAGGTAATCATGGCTTTCTTTTGGAACGTTTACAACGAAACAGTGCTAACGTCAACATCAAAATTGTTGAGGGTTGGCGCCAAATTATCATAATTATTGAAAAGTTAGCTATGTTCTAAAATTTAGAGTTGTTAGCCTCTTGAGCACCTTGTGAAGACTCTCTTAGCACTTTTGGCTTTCTTATGCGTTCCTTTTAACACTTGACTCAATATTCATTAGCATCATCATGACAATCTTCATAAGTTTAATCTTGACCTCAACTTCTCGAGATAACAATGCCTATGGCTCAAGTTCCTCTAAGCAAAATTTATGATTCGATTAGTATGTCCTTTCTAGACTTTCAAATAGTCTTTGATTTCCTCGTATCCTCAAATTTACAAATTTTCTAATTATACACCTGCTCGTTAGGAGGCAATTCATTCCCCTGTGAATCAAGTTATATGATAGGAAATAACATAGCTCCTCTCTCAAGAGTATATCAATTTACAAATAATTTGATTTTATTGACTCTTCAAAGCAATAAGTCATTAATAGGAGGTTAAACTTCGTCCACCTCATCATCTATCTAAATTAAAGGCTCAAATAGCTTCAAAAATTTCATAAGAATAACTTATTACATATTCATGTAGGTCGATGGGGACACATAATACACATTTTTCTCAATTTTTTTCATAACATAGAACCTTACACATCAAATTGATTTGACTTTTTTCATTCACTTTTCTATCTATTTATTAATATAGAGCATTGCAGGAGATTCTTTATACATTTTCTATACTCATTGTGGAGCATGTTGATGTTTGCAATGTTGATGCGCATCTTTATATTGAAATGAATCTTTCTAATCTCATTAATACTCATTATTTCTACTAATAACTTTAAGTGGAATGACGTTTGATATATTTTCAAAAAATTATTTTGATCGGGCACGAATCTCAAAGCAAAAATCAAGTTGAAAGCTTCAAAATTTAAATCAGAGATAATGTGAACTCCAATTTCATCAAACTTTTTGTCGAATTGAACGTCTTGGAAATAGGAACCCAACACCAAATTTGACTCAATCCAAGCACAAATGTGTCTAAATCAAAGACTCAAAGCATCTTTGGAATGTTCAAACCATAATTTGGATTACCAAACGATTTCTAAATGTGACATGCTTATAGTCGAATCAAGGGGCTCGATGAGACGAATTCAACAAGCCAATATCATAAAATTATTATATAATTAAGACATTCAAATCTTCAATAAACACATCATGATCAAGGGATTCAACGTCAACCGCCCATTCAATTTGCTCTCAATTCACCCTTGATCTTTCTCCTATTTAATGATAATGTCACTCTCAGAAAACTATAAATAGACCCCTCATTTTTCATTGAAAGGGGGGAGGAAAGGGGAGAAGAAGCAAGCCCAAGCAAGAAGATAAGGGAAGGAAGCAAGGAAGAGAATGAAGACTCATTGACTACAATCGGATTTTCACCCGGCAGCAGACAAATGACAGACTTCTGTCTGATCACCAACTGATGATGTAATTGAACAAGGAATTAAGAATGGAAAGAATAGAAGAAAAATAGTACTCTTGTCACCAGACTCTTCCTCAACCACTGTCCAACTTCCACCCGACAGCCTACCGACTCCGGAGTTTTGCCCAAATGTCATCTGACATCAGAGTTCTACCTGGTCTCCAACTGACGTCGGACTTCTACTGGACGCCGGACCTCCACTTGTCGTCGAATATTTACCTGATGTCAGACTTCTGCTCGTCGTCGGACATTCGTCCGACTTTTATCTAACGCTGGACTTCTACCCGATGTCGTCCTTCCGACCTCCGTTGTCAAACAACGATCTTTATGACCTTCGTCGCCCACCGACTATGACCCTTCCGACCAAGCAAATATGTCAACAATGATTCTTCCTATTTCTACCATGTAACACACTCTATATCATGTATATTTGTAACATAAAGTCATGGTCTTCCTTCCAATGAAGGGCCTCATTAATATTCAACTACAAAAACAAGTGGATTCATTCAAATTATGCTAGACCCCGTGGTTTTTCCCTTTTTCAGGGTTTTCCATGTAAAAATTTGATGTCTCTTGTGAATGTCGCACCCTATCTTTCTATCTAATTATGTGCTGGATCTTCGTACATAGCTAAGATGCTAAAATTTATTTTTATTTGTCGCCATGAATATTTAAGGATGCAACAGTTTGACGTCGTCTGTAGGAAAGTGGATCCCGACTGGGGGGCAACTATTTCTCCAATCTCAAAAGATCGCTCTTATCAACATCCTAATATTAGCCTTTGCTGCATCAATTTTATAAGAATCAAATGTGGATTGGGGGCAACTTTGGCTCCAACCATGATAAAAAAGATCCTCCAATACTTTCAATATCAGGATGATATTTTAAGAAAATGCAATGATGTTTCCAATCAATTATAAGTTTTATACAGTCCCTTGCTGGACTTCTACTCATTGGGTCAGGTCTTAATATTGACCTCAAAAATGCAATAATGGTCTAAAGATAGACAATTATTCACCTTTGATTTGGGATACACGCGGCGTTCACCCCATATATGTTAACATCAGCGAGCAGGACTCTGACATACGACCTCGGATATGTCATATATCATTGGTGAATTCTCTGGACCTCTTCCACAATAGTCAACATCATCGAGTAATACTCTGAGTGGAAAACATTCTCTCTGAAAAAGATTTCATGAAAGTAAGTGATTAATAAAGTCATCACTCATATAAAAAAAACCTCAAAAAATATAGAGGGGAATATATCAAAGCATGTCTCAAACTAATAATGTTAACTCAAATTTAATCTAAAGTGCATCAATGTTACCCATATATTTTAAGATTTAAAAAATAAAATAAATTTCAAAAACATATCTAACTTATTTTGTATCAAAATGAGTTTTAAAACTAATTTTAAAATAAATTTAAAATTAATTTAAATACAAAACATATAAAATATTTTTACATTGTTGCGTCCTGGAAAATTCGCGGCGGTAGAGAAATATAAAGATTAATGCCTTAGCTTTGTACGAAGATCCAGCACACAGACAGATGAAATAGATGAGGGTGTAGCGTTCATAAGAAACACCAGAGTTTTTACGTGGAAACCCCTAAAAAGGGGGAAAAACCACGGGGCCTAGCCCAGTTTGAATGAATCCACTAGTGCTTGCATTTGATTACAAATGAGGCCCATCCTTAGGAGGAAGGCCTTGGCTTGATGTAACAAATATACATCATGTAAAATGCATTGCATGGTGGAAGTTGGAAGAATCAATGTTGATATGTTTATTTGGGGCGGCAAAGCATAGTCGACGAGCGATGTAGATTGGAAGAACCATATTCGGCGGGTGACGGAGGTCAGAAGGATCGTAGTCTGTGAGCGACATAGGTCAGAAGGACCGTTGTATTGCGACGGAGGTCTGGAGGATCGTAGTCACCGGGTGACGGAGGTCGGAATGACCGTTGTCGGCAGACAACAGAGGTCAGAAGGATCGTAGTCGGCGGGCAAGCGGATGTCCGGCGGCAGTCGATGAACTGGTAGAAGTCCGACGGCGGTCGGAGGACGGGTGGAAGTCCGGCGGCGATCGACGGACTAGCAGAAGTCCGTCAGTGGGTAATGGTTGGGCTGAAGTCCAGCCGCGGTCGGTGAACTGGTGGAAGTCTGAAGGCGGTCGACGAACTGGCAGAAGTCCGTCGGTGGTTGGAGAATGGGTGGAATTCCGACGGCGGTCGGGAAGAACTCAGGAGGTGGTCGACAGGAAATTTGGTGGTGGTCGGCAGGAACCCGGCGGTGGTCTGCAGGAACTCCGGTGGTGGCCGGCAGGAATTCTGGTGGTGGTTGGAAGGAACCCCGGCGGTGGTCGGCAGGAACTCCGGTGGTGGCCGACAGAAATTCCGGTGGTGGTCGGCACGTACTCCGGAGGTGGTTGGCAGGAACCCCGGCGGTGGTCGGCAGGAACTCCGGCGGTGGTCGATGGCAAGAGAGCTCCCAAATTCCTCCCTTTCTTCTCTTCTTCTCCCTCTTTCTCCTCCTCCTCATGTGAAGAATGAGGACCTATTTATAGTTTTTTGAGAGTGGCATGACTTGTAAATATGTGGAGGATCAAGGGCAAAATGGGAGTGTTTGAATGGACGGTCGATATTGATCCCTTTGATCATGGACCGTTTATTGGTCAATTGGATGCCTTAACGATTTCAGAATTAAATGATCTTGGGCTTGTTGGATTCGTCTCGTCGAGCCACTCGATTTGACTATAAGCATGACACATTCGAAAACTGTTTGATAATCCAAATTGTGGTTTGAACCCTCATAATGCGCTTTGGACCCTTGATTTGGGCTCATTTGTGCTCGGATTGAGTAGAATTTGGTGTCGTTGGGCTCGTCTTTCTGAGACGTTCAGTTTGACTATAAGTTTGCTGAAATCGGAGCTCAGATGGTCTTTGATTTAATTTTGGAAGCTTTCAACTCAATTTTGCTTTGAGATTCGTGCATGATCAAGATATTTTTTGATAACATATCATACATAATTTCTTTTCACAGTTGAAAAGTCAAAGATCTATTTGAATATCCAAATGAAAATACTTTGCAATGTGGAAAGGTCACATTCACATCATCATGCCCCCCTTTAGACGTCTGGCAAATGGTTAGCTGCAGAGCTGTACTTTGTAATAATTTATACATATCTTTGCATCTTTTATTTGCATTTTCCTCCACACGTCGAAAGGGCTTCGTGCTGTAAATGCTTGACGAGCAATCATATGAACAAATGGATCACAGCCTATCTGTTTTTGGGACAGATCACAGCCTATCAATCACGCGCTCAAATAAAGTTTTTTATTTTATTTTATTTTCTTCATTCATCACTGATTTATTCAATTTTTTTTTTATGAATCAATGTGAGGGGTGGTTAGGGCGGTCAAAAAAGGATCATGGGTCAGATTTAGATCCAATCTGGAACTGACCCAATATTATTCAATCCAATTCGAACCAGACCTATTTTTTAAAAAATTGGTCAATTTTTTGGATCCAAATCTGACTTGTTTCTGGTTCAGGTTAACCCAACATGACTTGTCTTTCACCTCTCACCTCTCACCTCTCACCTCATGCGGTTTTGCTCGCCTTTCACATCATGCAGTTTTTTCGCAGACGATGTAGACTGTCAATAGTGAGGCAGCAACGTCGCAACGATGCGCGGGACGAGACTGACGCAATCGGCATCTCTTTGGATGCGACGGACGGATGCGATTTTGACATTAATTTCAGGCGACGAATGTGACTAATGACGTATGTGATGAAAGACGGACGACGAATAGACAAACAAAAATTTCCGGGTCAAATCGGGTTGATTTCGGGTTTCCGTGTCAGGGTCAATAACTCGAACCTGAACTCGACCTGTATGTAAAACAGGTTGATCCAAATCCAAAAAATTTCAAGTCGGGTCAAGGTTGGTTTTTGTATCGTGTCAGATTTTGACACCCCTAATGATGATTAGAGGAGTTAAAATAGGATTAATGGATTGGATTTATGTCAGATTCAAAATTGATCTAACTTAAATTTGATTAATTTGTATCCAACTCGTTTAATAAGTGGGTCAAAAATTTGAACTCTACCTGCTAGCAATCCGAACCTAATAAGTTGAATAAAAAGGGTCAAAAATGGTGACTTGAGCCTGACTCATTTATTAAACTCGCCAATTGGAACTAGGATTTTTGGATTGGATTCGAATTAAGTTGGCAGATCGGATCATTTATTGACACTTTTAATTATAATTTAGAGAAACAAACAAAATATTTTATTAATTAAAAAAAAATCGGCTAATTTCAGACTGAAAATTTTCCATTGCATTACTCTTTACAAAATTTTAACAAAATAAAATAAAATGGATTTTAAATTATTTTATTAATTTTGAAATTAATATGAAATAAGAATGAAAAAATCAACTCTTACATTATATTATTCTAAAATTTATCATAATTAAATTTTAATTAAGAAATCCTCATATAATAGTTTTTTTTTAATGCCAACTTCCTTACTTTCTATATTTGCGAGCTTTGATTAGATTTTTTGGAAATTTTAAAATAAGGTTGGTATTATTTTAATTAGATAATTCCAGTCCAGCTGTTACATTTAATCTACCACGTAATTTTGGATTATTAGGAATTTTTTCGTAAAGTTTTTGATGCCGACATTGTGATACCAATTTCCGTTGCTCCATATTGACACGTTGGTGGAGATAATTTATTTTGAGTGAGATAGAATGTATAACTAATAAATTATATTTATATTATCTTGATCTCAAAATAAAATTTAATATCTTTTCGCTAAGAACTATCATTAGAATCTCTTGGAACTCTTTAGGGACTCTCCGAGTTTGAAGCAATTATTACGTCTGGTCAATCGAACGCGTTCAGAGGCTAATAACCGCGCGCCACGTCATCAAAAACTCGGTATTTGACACTCGGTATTGCTCGGTACGTATACATTCGGACCGTTCGATTTTTGATCGGATGTAATAACTTCTCCCGAGTTTGATATGAATTTGGCAGGTTCACAATGAACTAGCCACACTTATAATCCTAACCATCACTCACTCATATCTAGACGGACTCACTTGTCACTAGTTGGTCATAATTTAATAGGCCCACTGACTCTAATCACTTTGTCGGCCCACTCACTGCACATCACTTAGTGGGCCTACTCAATACTCATCACAAGTCGCACGAGTTCACTCAAGACACCCACTTTTCAAGCTTAGTATTTACAACCCTGATTAGCTATTTTTTGCATGTTAACTGTCCATATATATTTTTATATTATATTGGCTAAATACATTTTAATCTACATGTTTCATGTAAACTAATGTGTATTTGTATAGTTTTTATATAGCCCCAGAATTTAAGGGTGTTAAAAAATAACATAACTCGCCAACTCGGTCCGAAAAACTAGGGCTTAGGTTAACACATTTAATAAATGGGATGGGCCAAAGACTGAAATTCAAATTCGTATATTAAACAGGTTCAATTCAGTTTAACCCACATATTTGATTTTGAGCCGAAATGATCCGTTTAAATTATTATTTTCTTAATTTTTTATTTGTTGGTATGATTTTTTTAATTAATTAATCTGAAATTTAACGCTACAAAATTATAAATTTTAAATCAAAATGAGTTATTTGGTTGGGTATAGGTCATTCAAGTTGCTAGTGAGTTGGGTTTGGGTCTACATTTTGGCCCGTTTATTGATGGTTGAGTTAGGATTGACCGGATTCTGATTGGATCAATTTTAGGTCGTACATGATCCCAACCCGTTTACTCGTATTGACACTCCTGCCATAATCCTATAAATATAGGGCTATATAGCATTTTCACGAGAGAAGGAAGTCATTCGAAAGCACTTGATGGAGTAATAAAATTCTTAAAATCTCTCTATTTCACACTCTTTTCTCTTTTTCCCTAATTTTCTCTCTATCTACTGTTATGTTGTAAACCTTCTAAGGTTTCATTTGAGATAGCTTTCATATTGTTTTCTAAACCAGCTTTTTAATACAAAAAAAATTTTTGAACTGAATTTTTGTGTACTAATTTAGAAAGCAGTAAGAAAGTTATTTCAAATAAAATCTAAGTCTTGGAAGTAAAATACTAGTATTGTCCACAAATAGTTGGATTCAAATATCCTAAAAGGTTCGATGAGCAAGGACTGAGCTAAGGACTATAAATCAAGTGACGTAAGAAATAAACAGGAAAGCAAAGGAGTTTGCAAATACTCAAAGAATTTGTAATAGCTCATATTTAACAATTAAATAATATTTCAGGAGTCATTATAAATTAAATTTGCAAGTCATCTTCATCATAACATTTATATATATAGTTATGCTCTAATTATAATAATTTTCTCCTAACTTTAATTAAGCCATTTCTTATTTATCATTTTTGTTAGTAGGTCCAGTTGAGAAATTTATTCGTCTCAATGTATACTATTGTTACCCTACCTCCGATTTCAGTAATGTTGCTTACTTTGTGTTTTCTTGATTTTAATTTCGTTAAAATAACAGAAGTTGTGATATATCAAATTTTAGCAATCTTCCACTGTGTAATTTTTAGTATGTTATAGTTTTAATTATTATGCACCTATTGACATGAATATATTAAATTTTTACGGAGTAAATTGATAGTTATGATTTTCGTAAAGTTAATATATAGTTTTTTTTTTCTATATTTCATAGATTATTACAATTCATATATGATGTTGAGTTGCCTAAAAAATGATATGATTGGTATATGATAAATGTGATATTTGCATGTAAGCAGGAAAGAATTACTATAGACACTAAAATTGATATTGGTTAGCTATTAAAATGATAATAGTGTATACAAGTTTCTCTTAAAATAAATATTTATAATGTAATCATGAATGTTAACTTATAACCATTGATTGATTACATCGACGGGTAGAGAGTGATAATTATTTAATGATTCATTAAAAGTCTATTGTTAAAAAAAATATATTAATAAAAATAATTCAAAGATATGATTGACAGATAATGATAGATTTATATGGTAGATGGAAGGATTAAAACACTCCTTTAAAGCTAAATGTTCTACCTTGTTATTCATAATTGTATTCATATTTGCATTTAAATGATAATATATATATGACTGATAGAAGCATTGAGATTGATATTGCATAAATATATAAATAATTTAATGTATATAATTTTAGTTCCTTTCACTGGATTTATTTAAAATTATGGATATTTAGTGACTGTCAATTTAATTAAGAGATTAAAATAGACAATTCTTCCAAAATTAGATATTGAGGTGTTACAGAACTCACCATTAGAATTAAGTAAAGATTAGTCGGGACTTCTCATTAGGCCCATTCATCGAGCACACCTCTTCCCCGTATTTAACTCACCTAATTGTTGAAGTTGTCAAAGTAGAATTTAACTCATCAAAAAATTAGACTCGTAAAAGGAGAGTTCAACTCACTCAAAAATTAAACTCTCCAAGGGAGAGATCAACTATTATAAAAATATAGGCATTAAAGAGTGATTTCAACAATTAGGTGGTATCAAATACAAAGAATTAGGTGAACTTATTTCTTTCTCATAAGATGTTTTAAGTCTTTTAAAATAAAAAACTTTTAACATTAAAATATGCCAACTTTGAGTTTGGGAGTTGATACATTGGTTACATAAATCAACATTGGAGAAACTTATTTCCTAAAACGAGAGCACTTAGGAAATTATAAATATGGTGGACTCTTTTGAATTTAGGGTTTAAAGTGGGCTCAACTTAGGGCCAAGTTTAAAAGCTCCCAACTTAGGGCCAAGTTTAAAAGATATGAACTACCTTAACCATTCTTAGGTAAAATCCATATATTTGACCTATGAATTGAGTTAAAGTGATCTAAGATAATCCAAACCATTGTCAACCATGTTAACTAGGGTTAAGAAAAAAGTTTAAATTGCCCTAAAGGATCCTAGCATGGGTATCTTTTGCAACCCTCTTTCAATTAGTCTTAGGTTTCCTTAAACCCATTCAAGGATTACCTTAGCCTTCATATAGCCCATAGTCAACCGTAGTTGATCGTGGTTAGGTCAAAATTCCAAAAATGCCCTTATTTACCAATCTTATTTCCCTTAAACATTGTCATGCCTTAAGATCTAATTTGAAAAAATTACCTATTTTGAATAATATAATTATCTACTAGAATAACCTCTTATAAATAATCTAATTATTTACTATAGACACTAATAACTATTCATATACAAAATAAATGAATTCAACAAAAATAACTTTTTTATTTATCATCAAAATATAAATATATTTTCATTTCTTATTAAAAAAAAAAATTATGCACAATTGTCATGAATAGACATTCTCACATAAGTACATACTTATATATTCATGACTATTTAATTCAACAATAGAAAATAAAATAAGTATAATCTCCAATCTGAAATAGCCTCACTCCACTAGATTCTTACTCTTCCATTGTAAATTATATTTAATAAGCACAATGCTTAGTAGGTTACCAGAAGCTAAAATTGCATTTAAGGAATATTGAAACCGAAATATTATGCATGTAATCATTTATAACATATCAGTGTGAATAAATATCCGTCAATGTATCAATCCATATAAGTAATAATATATCATTATAAATAGTAATGAACTAATATAAATAAAAACATAGCAGAAAATGAATAAATAATATATATATCAGCATGAACAATCCTACCCTTATGTATCATGTAAATACTATAAGAAAAGCTATCATGCATATTAATGCAACATATTTTTGTTTTATTAATGATTAATGCAAGTTAATCGATCAATTATCAATATATCATTAATATTATAATTGTACCAGTCTCAGCACAATTCTTATTTATGTATAATTTAAATATCTTATAATTTATGCATGTATTATATCATATCATGTCTAATCATATAGAAACATGTCATGAATGCATATAGTATCATATTCATGCAAGTTAGGGCATCTGACTAATCGTATGATATGTTCATGTATATTGTCAAATCTTCTCTTATGGGTCGGGCCTACAGGAACCAGTCATACCATAATCATAGTCTAGGCATGTGGCTTGTAAGAGTCTTCACTCCTGCTCATCAGCATATATTGTTCTCTTATGACTCATATCTTATATTTTGTACTTCGTATTGAGATTACATCATAAACCTATTATTTAAAGGAAAGTTTGTCAGCTCACCCTCCTGTACAAAGTACTTTACTATAGCTAATTTACATTAGTCAATAGCTAACCAACCTTTCTTATATTTACACATGCATGCCACATCATATGTTCACAAATTATAATAACATGTATTGTTTCATCAATCTAGTGCAGTTAACTTGTAAATCATTTTAGTATTATTCTATGAGTATGCATTTCCTACCAGTACGCTCATGACATTATGCATATTATATTATAAAAATTAAATTGGATAGATGTCTTACAAGTCCTAATAGAACAAATGCAATAGTCCTAATATATTTCTTATGCTCCTTTTATTCTTTTTATTTTAGCTAATGCTACATATGTAAAATTATATTATGATCATGTCAAAATGCTCAATTGCTCATAATGATGATTTATGCTACATATTCGAAGTTACATGGTAGAAATCATTTAAATCATGAGGAAATGGACTTTCATGGTGATGCGCTCACAAGCAGTATCACAGGCACGCTCCAAATAGAATTTTCATGCATGAAAAATTTTTCAGTATGGATTATTAATAGGTTATTATCCTATTATAATTGAAAACTATTAAAAACCCAACGTCATGAAGCTCTGGATTGAGATTCTGAAGGCCATAGGCAGCCCAACCCACTTGGCTAGCCCAAGTAGGAAAATGGATTAACCCAAGCTCATCCAAGTAACCCAAACTAAATTCAAACTATGTTAGGCTAAATCAACCCAACACCATGTCTCCCCATGACTCTTAGAACATTCTAGAATATTTATGGAGTAAACAGGCAAGCTATCTTGACCAAGGTGGCCAAAACTAATGTGCTTGAAATCCCCTTGCGAGCCAAGCCCAGCCCTTGAAATGATCAAGCCAACTCATCATAAGCTTTGGAACAACTTATGAAACAAGCTAGCTCACCCTATTAGCCATCCTTTAATCGTATGTATCAACTGGGTGTCTAATAATGGTGGGAAAACTATCTAGATGCACTGTTGAAACTCTATAAATAGACTCCCTTAGGGCCAAAATTAACGCATGAACCTTGGAACCTCTCCTTCCCTAGAGTGTGAGCGAGTGATCCTAAGCCTTCCCCAACCTCAACTCCCTCTTTGTGAGTGAATTCAACCAAACTTCGATGAGCTCCTCACAATTGAGAGTCACTTTGCAATTTATTGGTTATTTATCTTTGAAATCTTCTACAAAGATGTTCATGGGTAATGTGAACTCACTACATGCTTTAGCTCTCCTGAAAAGCTATCAGTTCTAGGTGTTATGTAATCTTGAATACAAATGCAATGCAGTTTCATACATTGTGAAACCAACTTGCAATCCAATAGGATCTAACCATTGGATTACAAGCCTATATCCCCTTATTATCATGTATCAAGTTGACGAAGATCCATTCATGGATCTATTTGGATCAGAGAAGAAAAGCCTGCAACTTCTATTTCATAGTGGGAGTAAGGAGACAAAATCACATCCTTCTATTATATTTAAATAGAATGAACAGTGAGCATTTGATCGTACGATTTTCCATACAAGCTCCCATGATTTTGATATATTTTATAATTAGATCCATTTGATCAAATATATTATTGGTAAGATTTAAGCTCACGTGTCATACTTGCCTTGACATTATAATAGCGGTCCAACCAAAACCCCCGCATGTAAAAGTGGGCAAATTATTGCATCTGGTGTCCGGATTCGTCCGGACACCAATCCGGTGTCGCCACGTCACCCAAATACACCGGGACCTAGTGTATTTGGGTGACGTGGCTTAACCGGATTGGATGTCCGGATATCCGGTGACCGGACGCAATAATTCGCCATAAAAGTGTGGCTAACTTAATTGAATTTAATTAAATCCCTTTTTTGGATTTAATTAAATCCAAAATTTGTGCAAACTTAGAAAAAATAATAAATTCAATTTTAATTCAAAAAATATAAATTATTCCTATATAGATTTTTAAAAAATAAATATAAAATTTTTTAAAAAAAAATTGGAGGGTTTTCATTTGTCCTTATACATTGTTTTAATTAAACAAAGTATATGGAATAATGAATAACTAACCCTCTTAATTATCTCTGTTAAGCTTCTAAACAATTAGGGAATATTTTGGAAATGTGATTTATGTCCTTCGTTTCTCTCAAGTCAAGCTAAACAAATCTATTTATTTAAAGTTTTTTTTTTTAAAATTTTAGGTCATTAAATGGACATGAAGTATGAAAATTCATTAATTTTTTTATAACCCCAAATGGCTTGAAATTTAAATCTTATTGTCCTCTAATTTTAAAGATTAGGAATTTTTATTAGGTCCGAACACCTGACGTAGCTCTACATCCGGACGCCAATAAAATGTAGCCACGTGCTCTTATTCTTTACCGCGCGGTCTGACGACTCGATCCGGACCGGAACCCAATATTGCTATGTATTAGCTGATTTGTACATACCAAGTATTGCTAGGTCTAAAGTGGGCTAAAGTTTTTATAGATTGGATCTAAAGTTAGAAATTCCTTGTGGCCCAAATTTCATGAAAATTGGAGTTGATTTGATGGGTCAAATCTTAAACTCTAATTTTAAATTAAAATTTGAAAAAATCATAATTAATTCTAAAAAATAAAAAAAATACAAACTAAGGCTCATTGAACTCATTAAAATGCAAAAAAAAAAAAAAAGTTAAATAAAATTAAAGACATTTCAAATTAGATAATCCAATTAAAATCAAAATTTTGTCAAACTTAAAATCATTAAAAATCATAGAAAAATGCAAATGGTCTAAAATTTTACATTAAAACTTGATTCTCAATGTTCACTAACCCTTCTTTGATTTATTTTTGTGCTTTTTATGGTGTTTGATTTCTAGTTCTTGGTGTTTATCTTCACTTTCAACACCTACCAGAATGTTGAATCCAAATTTGATTGTAGGTGACATTCAAATCATACTTGCAAATCTTGTAAGGTTTTAACAAATAGAAGAACAGAGAGAGAGAGATTAAAAAAAAGATGACAAGGGAATTTTAGTGAGAGAGAAGCTTTGATGATCTCATTTTCAACAGCCAAAACCCAAGTATAATATCTCCCCTCCCCCTCAAAAAATTGGACCTTTAATGTTATATTTTTTGCATCATAAAAAAAGCTATAGCCAATCCTCATTAAAAATAAAATATAAAATATATGACATGGCTATTATCTATAAGTGCAAACAATGGTCAAAGTATTAAATGAGTACATGTTAAAAGTTACCTTGGGTGAGTTAGTAGGTTCAAGACTTGGACTGAAAGCATGATGTTGTCGCCGCCGAATAGGCTTTGCTTGTGTTCTCTGGGCAGTCAGATAAGTCTCCTGTTGACTTAAGTTTCGTTTGAGACAACTTTCTTACTCACTAGTGGAAATTCAACCTTTTATTATGTTGTAAAACAAAAGAAATCCGCCGCAAATCCGTCACAAAAATTACGATGAACTATTCAAAAGAAAATTAGTAAAAAAAATTCCAAAAGGAAGCCTTAGGGCATCTCCAACCAAAAATCTCATTTTTCACTCCAAAATGTCGTGAAACTAAAAAATGTCGTGATTCATCTCCAATCGAACGTCATTTTACCCCGTAACGGTCGTTCACGCGTTTCTTTGGCAAGTTCGATAAAGACCAAAAAATGGCGAAGATGAACTGTGTAACGTCAATATTAGTGTCACACTGTTCATCCGCGATGAAATAACGTAAGAATTGCCGCTCGATTGGAGCGATGAAAGAACTTCAAATAGTTGTTAGCCATTCTATTGAAGATGCTCTTAGAGAATCATCCCAGCGTGTCCACCATAGTCCAAGATGAGGTACCTTGGTCTTTTGCGACGTCACCTTGATCCTTGGCCTGTTTCTCTAGGTTTTTGTCGAATACTTAGTAGAAGTTGATAATCTCTTGCAGAACTCTCCCGCTAAATGTTGAAGTCGCCGGCATAGGCGGCGAGCAGGGCATGTATTGGTGGCGCAGCTGGAATCTACATGTACCCTTCTGATGCTCATCTTTGCAGGCTAATATCTTATTATGGTCACCTCCTCTCCCTGTCGTTATCTTGTTGTTCTTCTTCTTCCTGTCGCCATCACTTCTTTCTTTTGGTCAATATTAAGCTCAAAGTTCTTCTCTCTCAAATATAAAAATTATATAAATGCTACCTGTTCCTGCAAAAACAGACGTTAATAACAAGAAACAAAATAACTTATAGCTCTTCTGTTATAACTACAATTATATATGCTGCTCAGCTCATGAAGTCTTCCGACCATCTCTCTCTCTCTCTCTCTCTCTCTCTCTCTCTCTCTCTCTCTCTCTCTCTCCATGGGTTCAAAGAAACTAATTGCTACGATTATGTGTTGCTTAATCATCTTATTATCTTCTTACAAAATAGAAGCAGGTGGTTCTTCTTCCCGTTCCTCCTCTTTTTTCTTTTTCTGCTGCTTGCTTACTTTCTTTATCTTTCTTTGGTTTTCAAATTTCTTCAGATGGAGTTGTAATCGGAGTTCATCAGGATCTTCCTCGAAGGTTTTTGGGTTCCAGACCAGGCTTTTTAGTACCGCCCCAACCATCTGCAAACCCAATCATTCACAACATAGGTCTCATATCACCAACATCACTCATTCCCTGAAGTCGATCTTTGATCGTCTTTAGCCAGATTTTTTCTTCTTCTTTTTAATAAAATTGTTCTGAGAAAAATAGAAGAGGTGTTTTGTTACTTTTGTATGGTTAATTAGTTTGTAATATCGTCTCGCGAATGAGATATTGTTTGATATCTGCATAACGATTCAATTAACTTTGATGGAATCGCAAAAATGTAAAATCAATCGAGATTCTCTCTTTTTAGCGGCGATTTACAGAATTGTGGAGATTTTAATCCATTGAAGTTTATAAAATTTGTAGTAAGATCATTTTCAATCGAACTTCATACTATTGTATGCCGTACACGAATCACTGAATTCGAACTTCAAATCTCACGCCAAAAATCGATAGCTGAATAATGCAACGTCAATATTGGCGTTGGACTGTTCAACTACGGCAAAAAAACGATTACCTTCGCACTCTTCTTAGCTTCGCAGGAAGTGCGCAAAACAGGAGGGAGATGATTACCTTTGCAAAGAAGGGCGCGAAAAGAGAAAAATGGAGTTTCATTGATGATGAACTATCCCATTTTGAAGTTTATGACATTTTAGAGTAGAAAATTGGATTTTCGGTTGGAGATACCCTTAGCACTTACCAACTATTTAAGCCCATCTAATTAATTCTATTATTAATATCAGAAAGCTACCAAACTGTGACATTTTTAAACTATATAAAATATAGTTTGTAGAAGTTTTGTTTGGCGAGTTTTGACTGTTTCTTTATTATTAGAAAAAACGGTCAATAAAAAATAATGTATGTGTGAATGATAATTTTTGCATAATTTTTTTTAAAATTATATATTTAAAAAGCTGTCATTTTAAAATCATATTTAAAATCCTGGTTGAAAATTGAGTTTTTAAAAGCATGAACGGAAAATCATAAGTTGTCCCAAAGGAAATCTCGAGGATTTGAAAAATCTATTTTTGCCAAATAATTAGTTGACATGAAACTAATAAATAGTAAATGTTAATAACAATGCAAAGTAAATCAAACACCATTAAATTTAATAATTGTTGCTTAAAGAAGAATTGAAAGTAGGAGATTATGAAATTAATCTCATTTTAGTGTTGCATAAGATTTCATTAACATAGATAAAAGATTTTCACATGATTTATGTGGAAAACTCCAAAAGAGAAAAATTATGAGATTTGATCCTATTGAAATGATCTTGCTAGGCTAGCATAGGTTATACAGATTTGTCTATCTCTTAAATTGGATAAGATGAGGTTACAAGAGTATGGATTCTCAACTTAGATTCATATATGAATGGTGGAAAATATTGCTTATGTGATAAGGCATAAAAGGCATTTGAATGATGGAGGCTAAATTACAGTGGTTCGATTATGACGATGCAACAATAATGGTCTTACAGTAGTACGTAGTCCAATGGTTATCCGGCTGCAAAGGTCGAATAATGGCGGTTCGATGATGGAGATCATAAAATGATAATCATGCAAAGGCAATAAGATGGGGTTGGCCCAGCGCCGGTCATATGATGGGGAAAGTTACGCAATGACAAGCAAGCAGTGGTGATTTGATGACAATACTCAACCATAATATTTGTCAATGTTGTAAGCTCTTTCATGTCTCTTTAATCAAAGGCTATTTGATATAGATCACAATTGTCTATTTATAATTTTTAAGAGTGATATTTTAATTCTTACTGGTCAGAGTGCCAAAATACTTAACTGGCCAAAGGGCCAAAATATTAACTAAATTATTAAATAATTAAATTAAATTGAAATGATGAATATAATTATATACTATAACTAAATTTTAAAGACATAGTTTAATTATATTACATTTATGAATATCTAATAATTTAATTATAATTAACTTTTACATTTAATTATAGTGATAATAAATGATCAGATTTTTATAATATACATTATAACAAGTTAAAAAATTTAATATAATATATAAATTTATAATATTAAATTTATAAATGCTTAATAAGAACAAATGTGGCCCAACTAACTCAAATTCATGACCCAATAAAGCACAAACTAACATTCAAGCTCATATAGTATTCATGCAACTTTTTTAGTCTCATATCATATAGGAGTTTTAGATGGTTGTCTTTTAACACTTTACATAATGTAAAGTTCATACTTTTTTAACAATATATATATATATATATATATATATATATATATATATATATATATATATATATATATATATATATATATATATATATATATATATATATATATATATATATATAATGGTGTAGTTAATCTTAATATATAATAAAAATTTTAATAAATTAAAATATATGTTTTATACTTTATTTATAATAAAAAAATTGTAGAACCGGCTGGTTCTTTCGAACCTGGATCGGTTCACAAGTTAAACCGTTGGTTTAGTTTCGTTTAGGGTGGTTCACTGTGAAGCCGGTTTTTAAATTGGATCGGATCGGACAATTGTTTGGTTCACGGTTGAACCGGTTGAAATTAGTGGTCCGGTCCAATTTTTAAAATCTTGCTTCTACCTTTGATCAAAAAATTGTCTTTTTTAGCTATGAGTATTAATATAGCCTAATAGAAAAAAGTTCAGTTGATTTTACCAAAACGCTTTACTTAATTAGGAATCAAATATGAGCATAATTTCATTTAAATATGTTTGGTTTAATAAGAATGTATGCATATATTTTATAATTTATATTAAATTTTTGAATTGGCTGTTTTTTGAATGATTCATGTTCAATGTGAATGTGCCAAAAGATAAATTAAAAATTTACCTCATTGATTTGGTAAGTCAAACATTGAGTTTGATCAAATTTATATAAACAGTTTTAGAAAATGTGATATTTCAATTTAGGGTTGAAGAGGAATTGAATAAATTAATATGTATAACTATTGATGATAAGAATAGTAATTAAAATAATTAAAAAATAATTAATATAATTAAAAAATTCAAGCAATGATCAATACACAACCCAAGACATTATTCAATTCATAATAGCGAGTGGAGATCTGTAATGTCTTCCGAGAAGCATATATATTGCAATATTTGAATTGATAATTTCGATTCAATAATTTCTCAAAAGTTATAATATGTATTTTGGAGTTTTGGAGCTTGGACGTCCAAAAATTGGGGGCAAATGATATATCATAAAAAATTTATTCTGATGGGGTACGAATCTCGAGCTAAAATTTAATTGGAAGCTTCCAAAATTAAATTTGGGACCATCCAAACTCCAATTTCAGCAAATTTATAGTCGAATTGGATGTTTCGAAAAGACAAACCCAGCGACATCAAAATCAGTCTAATTCGAGTCTAAATGAGCCCAAATCAATGGTCCAAAGCATATTCAGACAGTTCAAATAATAATTTGGATTATCAAACGAATTCTAAACATGACATGCTTATAGTTGAATCGAATGGCTTGACGAGAGAAAACCAACGAGCCTAAGATCATCAAATTCTAATATCATTAAAACATTCAAACTACTAGTAAACGATTCACGATCAAGGGGATTAATATCAGTCGTCCATTCAAATCAAACTAACATGCCCTCGATCCTCCCCATATGTACAAGCCACACCACTCCAAAAATACTATAAATAGCCCACATTCTTCACATGAAGAGGGAAGAAAAGAAGGAAGAAAGAATGAAGAGAATGAAAGAATTTGTGAGCTTATTTATCGCCGACTACCGGCGGAGTTCTTCTAGACCACAATCGGAGTTCTTCCAGACCATCGTCGGACTCCCATATGTTCGTCGACCACCACCAGACTTCCGCTCATTAATCGACCAGCGTTGGAGTTCTTACAGGCCACCGTCGGAGATTCACATGTTCGTAGACCACCGCCGGACTTCCAACGATTCATCGACCACTGTTGGAGTTCTTCTCGACCACTGTCGGACTTCCACCCGTTCATCGATCTTCGCCGAACTTTCACCAATTCATCGACCATCGCCAAACTTCTGTATGATTCTCTAATCTATTATAATTCCACCGTTTTCAAGTAAATGAGCGAATCAAGCTTTGTAATTCATTCAAACTGAGTGGAATTTTCTCATATGAGATAGACTCCGTGGTTTTTCACTTTCTGGGTTTTTCACGTAAAAAAATAATTTATAGTGTTTTTCCCTCTCAATTATTTGTAGGTGTGTCGGATATACGTACATTACTAATAAGCTTTATTCTTCTACCCTAATTCTCGCCCGCAACAAAGTTCTTCTCGCTCAAATATAAAAATTGTATATATGCTAGCTTTTCCGGCAAAAACTTATACGTTAATAACAATAACAAGAAAAAAAAAAAAACTTCTAGCTCTTCTGTACTTATAACTACGACTATATATGCTGCTCAATTCATGAAGTCTTCCGACCATCTCTCTCTCTCTCTCTCTATGGGTTCTAAGAAACTAATTGCTACGATTGTGTGTTGCTTAATCATCTTATTATCTTCTTACAAAATAGAAGCAGGTAGTTCTTCTTCCTGTTCCTCTTTTTTCTTCTTCTCTGCTGCTTGCTTGCTTTCTTTATCTTTCTTTGGTTTTCAAATTTCTTCAGATGGAGTTGTGGTCGGAGTTCATCGGGATCTTCCTCGAAGGTTTTTGGGTTCCAGGCCTGGCTTTTTGGTACCGCCCCAACCATCTGCAAACCCGAGCATTAACACCATATGTCTCATACCACCAACATCACTCATTCCCTGAAATCGATCTTTGATCGTCTTTAGCCAGATTTTTTCTTCTTCTTTTTTAATAAAATTGTTGTGAGAAAAAGAGGAGGTGTTTTGTATGGTTAATTAGTTTGTGATATCGCCTGTGCTCGAATGAGATATTGTTTGATATCTGCATAATCGATTCAATTATCTTTGATGAAATCGCAATAATTTAAAAATCAATCCAGATTTTCTCTCTTTTTGGTGGAGATTTACAGAATTTTGAAGATTTTAATCCATTGAAGTGTGTAAAATCTATAGGTAAATCATTATCAACATAACTACATATCATTGTATGCTGTCCGCGAATCACTGTATTCGAACTCCAAATCTTATGCCAAAAATTGGTAGCTGAACAGTGCGATGTTAATATTGAGGTCGGATTGTTTACCTAGGCATTCGCACTCTGCTTAGCTTCACCGGAAGCGTGCGAAATAGAAGAGAGATGATTACCTTCGCAAATAAGGGCGCAAAAAAAAAGTTCTATTGAAGATGAACTATTGTATTTTGAAATTTTATGATATTTTAGAATGAAAAATGGAATTTTCAGTTGAAGATGCCTCAGCGCTTAACAACAATTTAAGCCCCTGTACTTCTATTATTTTTAATTAGTGATTGCCTTAACTGCTGCAAAACAAAAAAAATTAATTTTATAGCAGTTTCAAAAGCTACCAAACTGTGACATTTTTAAACTATATAAAATATCGTTTGTAGAGGCTTTGTTTGGGGGAGTTTTTGACTGTTTCTTTATTATTAGAAAAAACAGTCAATAAAAAATAATGTATGTTTGAATGATAATTTTTACATAATTTTTTAATAAGCTGTCTTTTGAAAAGCATATTTAAAGTTTTGGTTGAAAATTGAGTTTTTAAAAGCATGAACGGAAAAGCATAAGGCCTCGTTTGATAAGGCTTTTTTCTCTGTTTCCGTTTGAATACGCCGAAATCAATTAGTATTTACTGTTTGGAATCAAAGCTTAACAATTACTTGACATAAAACTAATAAATAATAAATGTTAATAACAATGCAAAGTAAATCAAATACTCATTAAATTTAATAATTGTTGCATAAAGGAGAATTTAAAATAATATATTATGAAATTAATCTCATTTTAGTGTTGCATAAGATTCCGTACACATAAATTAATGATTTTCACATGATTTATTTGGAAACCACCAAAAGAGAAAAATCATGAGATTTGACCATATTGAAATGATTTTGCTAGGCTAGCATAGGTTATACATATTTGTCTCTCTTAAATCGGATAAGATCAGGTTACAAGAGTATGAATTCTCAACTTAGCCTCATGTGTGAATGGTGGAAAATATTGCTTATGTGATACGACATAATAGGCATTCGAATGATCAAGGATAAATATAGTGGTCCAATTATGGCGCTTCAATAATGATGGTCGGGCGGCAGTACGTAGTCCAGTGATGGTGATCAGTTGATGGTTGTCCAGCTACAAAGGTCGAGTAATGGTGGTTTGACAATGAAGATCAGAAACTCATAATTAGGTCGTAGCAGTTCGATGCTGTTGGCTCGACAATAAACATATCATGGGGAAAGATACACAATGACAAACAAGCGGTGGTGGTTTGACGACGATACTCAACCATAATGTTTGTCAGTGCTCTAAGCTCTTTCATTTTTCTCTGATCAAATTCTCTTTGATATAGATCACAAATGTCTATTTATAGTTTTTAAGAGTGATATTTTGGTTCTTATAAATGACTAAAGTGCCAAAATACTTCATTGGACAACTAACATTATTTTCCATAGTCATTCACTATTTTTTTAAATTTAAGTGTCATAATGTTGCTGGAAGTAAGCAAATACTAAGTTTGTTAGATTTCTCTCATTGAGATTCTCGATTTGATTGTGAGCATGCAAGGTTTTGAGGTTGTTTGGTCTTTCAACTAATATGATGAAATTTTTAACAACACTTCAAATGCATTATTTGGGCTCATTTGGATAAATCAGTCACTATTAGTGTTCATGGTTCGTCTCTTTGAGACATTTAATATGACTATAAATTTGTTAAAATCAGATTTTGGATGATCCTAAATTTAATTCTAAATATTTTCAACCCAAATATTACATTGGGATTCATGATTTATTAGTTCAAATTTTTTGGTATCAATAATATTTCTAAACAAGTCAAAAGATATAATGATATTCTAAACAAGTCAAATATATAATACTTAAATTACAAATTCAATTGCTTAAAATATTGTTCATCACACATACATTATCTCTCGCGCACACTCGCACGCACACATTCTCTCTCTCTTCACTCATACCCTGTGTGTTCGTTTATTTTTTATCTATTGATTAGGACCGACTTTGTGAAATAATTTTGGTTTAACTATATGAAGGCTCTAAAAAGTTAAAGTGGGAAGTAAATTGGTTTCTTTTCCTTATAAGAAATTTCTCTCGAACAAGTCATCGCAGTTCATCCCTAATTATAACATCACATGGGGCGTTAATATGGGGATATTGATCTAAGTCCTCCATGGCTGGTGAAGGATTTTGAATTAACTGAGCAACAAGAGAATGATGGATGGAAGTAGCAATGCCTAAGTGAACTTGCTAAAGCTATGGTGAAGGGGGTTGATTACATCAAGATAAGGTATTTTGTGAGTGGCACCAAATAGATCAATCTTAAATATTGTTGATTTTTAGTAGGCAATTCTGTCATTTTGTGATGATATTATTTGTTGTCAAGCATTCTCTAAGAGTTGAAGGATTTGAATTTGAAATTCTTCTGTCTTATACATACAATCCTCCAAAGTGAGGCCCAGGTGACCTTCGCCACCTATATCATGTAGTCTTCAGTTGAGAGAATAATTGACAGCTATTAAAAAACAAAAAGATTTGTAGTTTGTTAAAAATATTTCTCATAAATAGCATTAAACTATTATGTGCTCGAAATTTTAGGATGACGAAGTATTTGATATCTTAGTTTCATATAAAGATACAACATATAGATAAAAGTCATAGAAAGCACTCACAAATTTTTTATATGAAAAAAAAAAGAGGAAAAATCGTGAGGCCATAGTCTAGTTATTGTAGTCCATTATACAGTTATGGATACAAGAATATGTTTTTCTCCACAATTGGGGAAGGCGCGATCACTTAACTAGGAACATTTGTTTGATTCTCTTTGTGATTAAAAAAGTAGAGTGCCCAAAAGTGGTCGACGGCTGAAATCCAATAATGAAATTGAATGTTGGTAATTAGGTGACAACAGTTGGATAATGGAATTAGAACAATGGGGTCGACAATTGGTGATAGTGGTTACTCGTGGTTATTGCCAGAAAATACAATTTATTTCTTCAGCTCTCTCCGCTTTAGAATCTCCATAATTTAGAAAATAATGTCTTATTTATAGCTATAACTTTTTAGATATGACATTTACATAAATTAAGTAGAATCTAAACTATTCCATTAAACGACTTATATTGATCCTTTTTATAATCATAAATCATTTATTTAGTATATGAGTACAATATGCCCTCAATCCTCATAATTGAATGATATTTGGTTCGTTAGATTAGTCCTATCAAGCTACTCGATTTAATTATAAGCATGTAATATTTGAAGACTGTTTAATTCATTAATTAATATTTGAAACTATTACAAGGACTTAAATTCGACCACTTATAAAGTTAATGATTTCGTCTCATTGACACATTTAATTCAACTACAAACTTATTAAAATTGGAGTTAGAATAATTCTGAATTTAATTAAAAAAATACTTTAAACTATTTCTAGATTTGGATTGATTGGTTTTTCTCAAGCTTTATATAAAAAAAAATTCAAAATATTTCCGGATTAAACAGAATTTTAATATAAAAAAATTATTAAAACTATATTTTAAAAAGTAATAAAAAATAATCCCAAACGTCAAAGTCTTACATTTGTCAAGCTGTTATCTTTGCCGGCTTTTACTGTCGTTAGTCGAAGGTACAAAGTACGGCGTTGTTAGATAAAAATCCTCTCTCTCTCTCTAACTGTGAACTGGAACAAAGCTCATAGTACGAATTTCCTCACTTGTTCTCAATAAATAAGACATGCATGCACCTCGAGATGCTTCTTTATTCCACTTGGCAAAGAGCGATAATCTCCGGCAGATCATTCGTTCATTTAACGATTAGCCAACTACAAGTTGAGTTCTGTTTTCTCTTTTTCAGTATCAAGTTCATTACGTTCTCTTTAGACCTTTTTCTCAAATTTAATTCGTGCAAAAACTATAAAGACGTTACTTACAAGAACAAGTTAACATGCAGCTAGCTCTTATATATCTATGCCGTTTAACTCATGAAGTCTTCACACCAACTCTCTCAGTGTCTCTCCCATGGGTTCTGAGAACTGCTCAAAACTTATAGCTGCGATTATGCTTTGTTTAATGATCTTATTATCTTCTTATAAAATGGAAGCAGGTAGTTCTTCTTCTTCTTCTTCCTGGTCTGTCTTTTTGTTCTTCTTCTGCTACTTATTGACTTTATCTTCTTTTTATTTGGTTTTGAAATTTGTTCGGATGGAGTTGTGATCGAAGGTTATTTGGCTCTTCCTCGAAGGATTTTGGGTTCCAGAAAAAAAGATTTGGTACCGGCGTCGCCGGCTGAAAACCAGCCAATTCACAACAGTAGGAGCATACCTAGGCATCCATGCATGAGGGTGGGCAACTCAAAATTTCAATATATTTGATATATATATCATCAAAAAATTATTTTGATTGGGCACGAATCTCAAGGCAAAACCAAGTTGGAGCTTCACAAATTAAATCCGGGATCATCTAAACTCCGATTTCAGCAAACTTACTGTCGAACTGAACTTCTCAGAAATATGACACAAAATTCGACTCAACCAAAGGCCAATGAGTCCAAATCAATGACCCGAAGCACATTTGAAGGGTTCAAACAATAATTTGGATTACGAAACAGTTTTCAAATATGATGTGCTTATAGTCGAATCGAATAGGTCGACGAAACGAATCCAACGAGCCCAAGATCGTCGAATTATGATATCATTAGAGCCTTCAAATGCTTGATAAACGATCAAGGGATTCAACATCAGCCGTTCATTCGAACCACTCCCAAATTAGCCCTAATCTTCATGTTATTTACTAGTCATGCCACTCTCAGAAAATTATAAATAGACCTATCATTTCTTTTGAAAAGGGACCCCAAGCAAGAAGAGAAGAAGAGAATAGAAGGAAGAGGGGAAGGAAGAAAAAAGATGAGAATGAAGAAACTTATCCTCGATCGCCGCCGGACTTTCACTGGCAACCCAGCAACGCCAGAATTAAGCAAGAAGGGAAGGAAGAAAAGGGAGAGACTCCTCCTCTACCACCGCCAGACTTCCAGTCGACTACCAATTAACGCCGGAATTCTGCCCAATTGTTGACTGGCGTTGAAGTTCTGCCCGACAACCGACTAAAGCCGAAATTCTGCTCGACCGTTTCCTGACGCCGGATTTTCCGATCTCTATTTATAACTGAACTTCAATATGAGATTATTTTAATCTGATCGTCCTCAATTTCATGGAAGAGTGATCAATCACTTGTAACCTAAGCAAACACTAGTGGAATCCTTTCAACTGGGCGTGACCCCCGGATTTTTTTCATTTTCCAGGGTTTCCACTTAAAAAATATGGTGATGCATTTTTCTTCTGTTTGTGTGCTTGATATCTATACAACGCTGAGACGAAAATTTTCTAACTCTATCACCGTGTATATTTTTGCCCCAAAAAAATCAGTTACAATAATGATACTTTAGGTAATTCCCTCCAAACTGGCAATCCAACTTCACCCAAATAAGGGAAAAAAAATTGTAGCCTTTGGTTCAAATGAAGAAAGCCGCAGCCCTCAGCTCGCAGAGCTTTGTTAGGTTGTTCCCACCTAGCGCCTATAATCTGTCTCTTGCTCCAACATAAGAAAAAATTGTTTCTAGTCTTGAGAAAAAACCAGTAAGCTCAAGAAGAAGGTTGAATTTCTTTCTCCCATTTCAAATTTCTTTCTCTTTCATTTGTTCAGATTATTGTTTAGGTTTTATTTTCTTAGTTTCCAATGCTAAGATTAATTAAACTCATTCTATTTCAAGTCAAGTGAAAGTTGAGAAGGAATTTATCTTCTTATGAATTTAAATTGGACTGGTCAAAAATTAGATTGAATTGAATCATTCTGTCCGGCTCTCATTTATCTTTTTAAAGTGAAAAATATTAAATTATAATTTAGATTTTTTTTTTCTATAAGGGTTTAGGGATCCCAACAAAGGTTTGGTTGAGTTGAAATTTCATGCTTGGTTTATTCGCTAACGTCAAACTACTGATTCATAAGGTTTATCCTATATTGGTTGCAGGATGACGTGTATCATCTGGTTTACAGACTAATTAGTATTTAAGCAAGATTTGTGTAGTAACATATGTGATGATTGACTCAACGATTGTCTGGTACCTTATATTGAAAAAGATGTATTTAATTTGATTCACAATGAAGATAATCAACATTATCAAAAAATATAAAACAGATTGATAAACTTGTAATCTTTTTCAATTTATCAATCATAATGAAGTACTAATTTTTACTAATTACATCTTCATTTTTTTTTAATATTAGTCAATTTATATGAAAAATTTGCCCGCTCTTAAATAAGATGTTGGTTTCGCCCCTAAACACAAACAACAAGCAACCAATTCACTTGTTCCTTGGAATCACTCGACGTCTTTAGGCAATTGTCATTTTTATGACATTTTTAATAAAGAAAATAATAGTAACTCTTTTTTGTATGATGCATTGAAAGTTTGTTGGATATTTCGATAATCAATTCAGATTTGATAAAATTGTGTGCTTGAAAAATTAAAAAAAAAATGCATTTATTTTTAAAATATGTTTGTTTAGTTTTTTAAATTTTTTATTTAAGTTTTTTATAAACTAAATTATTTTTAAAAGTGCTTAAAATAAAATTTCATCATTTTCTAGTTGTCATTATTTTGAACATGAAAATCATGCAGCCACCATTACCGCCACCACTGCCTAATCACGAGTTGCAAACCTAATTGTCGATAAAGCCGCATAAATTAAGTTATATAATATTCAATAAAAGCAATAATATATATTATCATATGTGCGGACCGATATCGTAAAATTGAAATAATGCAAAGCTTTACTTAAACATAAGGAGAAAAAAAAAAAATTGCTTAACATGAGATTTAAAGCTCTTGGCATATTGAAGATGTTGTTTAGTTGCAAATAGTATTTTGTAAGTCCTATAAATCTGAATTTAGTAAATCATGAGATAGTTCAATTTTGAAAAATAAAGTTTAATTTCGATTAAATTTTCTTATTTTAATATTTAAATTTGTTTGCTAAAATAATATTTAATCATACTAATTATATTTAAGATTACTTAATCATGTTTAATCATACTAATTATATATTGCTATCTCAATTAATTATTAATTAGTAAAAAATTGAACTAATGAAATAATACAAACTATTCTATTAAATAAAACTTAACCATTCATCACAATACTCGACAATCATCAATAGGCCTCTTGTTGAGTTGTTGTGTTACCATGATTAAACCACACGATAAATGGTAGATCTACACATGAACTAGGGGTGCCAATTGGCCAAAAAATTTCGACTTAGGATCAACTCGAACCCGAAACGGACGGGTTCGGGTTCAACATTTTGACCCGTTTCAAAAATCGGGTTGGTTCGGATTAACAAGGACCTAAAATTGACTTGAAAACTCGATTTTGACCCATTTTTTAACCTGAAAAAGAGGAAATAGACCTGTTTTTTGACCCGAAAAAGAGAAGATAGACCCGTTTTTTACCCGAAAACTAGAAATATTTTTTTTTGAAACGGGTCATTCGGGTCGTGTCGGGTTGACCTGGACCCGAAGCGGGTCGGGTTCGGTCAGAAAAACTGACCCGTTTTCAAAAACGGGTCGGATTCGGGTTGACCCAAATAGTGTCGGATCAGTTTTGTATTCGACCCGAACCCGTCTCGTGACCCGAAATTGACACCCTTAGTATGAACCATAAGAAAATAGAACAAATGTAAAGGCCCTTAATAAAGCAAACTTTTAATAGATTCTTTGTCAGAAGAAAAAGCCCAATAAAATCAGCCATTAATAGGGGATCCAAAGTACATGTGATGATTATTATTATTATGTAATGAAAACAGCCATCGTAGAACTAATGTAAAGGAGATATTTTTTATGATATATCGCAAGGGAGTACTAAAATCTTACTGTAATGTCGTTTTTTAACATTAGATTTCAACTTGAGCAATGGATTTTGGAGATTTTAGATGAGAGAATAGTTAAAAAAATTTATTATTTAAAATTTAATGAGTAGTTTTTAGTTTGACTTACAATAATATGACTTTTAGGTGTGTAAGTAAACCAAGCTGGCTCGATTTCGACTCGTTTATGGGCTCGCGAGCCAAGCTTATCGAGCTCACGAGTCGAGCTCAAACTCGAGCTCGCTTAGTAAAAGAGCTCGAGTTCGAGCTTGAGCCCGTCTCGGCTCGTGAGCTCGCGAACCAAGTTGAATAAATTTTTTGTTTTTTAAAATTAAGTAATTAATATTTTTATTAATTTTAAATCTTAAGAAAATAAATGGCTGTATCTAATTAAAAAAAAATCTGCATCTACAATCAACAGTTTTCAAATATTATATATAACATTGGGACATGTTCGCAAGAGCTGTCAATTGCCAATGAATTTGATGTTTTATCCAAGAGAAGAAAAAAAAAAAAAACTAAGTTAATTGTTTTGTCCACCGGAAAAATCAATGGATGAGCGGCTTGAATAGAATCTTGGGAAATGGTTTCGTTGTTTTATCCGCCGGAAAACTCAACGATCAAGTCTTTTTATACAAGAGAAAAAATGCACCCGTTGCAACCCCGTTGGCGGGAACCGAGCGGCTCCACGAGCTCATCATTTATGTGTCGCGAGTCCAGCTCGAGTTCGAGCTCGGCATTTGACTCACAAGTTGAGCTCGAACACCTCCTGACTCGAGCTCGACTCGGCTCATTTACACCCCTAATGACTTTACCTATTTATAAGTATGAAAATTAAATCTAAAGATTTCTATATCATATATACTCTAGTCTAAACTCTTAAACATCGAGTTTTTTTTATATAATGGTTGAAATTTTATCAAGAAACTCCGCAGTTAAGCGTGCTTATCCGGAAGAAATCCAGGGACAGATGATTTCATGGGAAATTATACCAATAAGATAAAATCATGAGACCCTTAAACCAATGCGGACAATATCTCAATAGTTAAGAATTTAGATATTGATATCTATAACGGACTAGGATAAGAAATCTACTGAATTAGTTATGCTCATTCCATTCTTTCTAATATATCAGGAAAAAGAAAATGCCCAACAAAATGAATCAAGTGTAGAGGCAAGATTTTGGATTTTGAATAGAAATGCATTATTTTGTAATTGAGCATTTAAATATTATTTGATGCATAGACTTATGTGGTCTGGATTAATATATTTATGTTTTGAGGAAATGGAATGTGTTTACATTACTTTGGCAATTGAAAAATTTAGTAACTCTAGTTGTTGTTTATTTGACCGTTGAGTAATATTTATAAAGTTTCAATTAAATTTTAGTGCGTCAAAACAATGGATTTATAATGAGCCATATCCCTGTTCCATTCCTTTATTGTTATCTCCCATGCCAACCGGCCAACCCTATGGGAATCTAAAGATTTCTTCCTCACCCTAAAATCTACTAAGCAAATCAAGGAAAATAACAATATTTTTATTATGATCAAAGAGTACATGATCTACAAAGAAATACATTCCAACCATCCACACATCAACTAGCACAGTGCACTCCAAACAAGCCCTCTCCAAGTTTATATTCTTGAAAATTTTATCATCAACTAAGTAGTTAGCAAACAACTTATCACTTCTACTTATCTTATGTGAGTCCTCATTAGATGGGAACTCCCCAAATCCTGAACTAGCGAGTTAAGTAAACTATTACTTTCAAATTTGTGTTCTTCCTATTGATATCACATATAATTGAGCATCCCCCATTCTGAACCATCCTCAATAAGAGTTGGTGAAAAAGAGCACAAGAAAATTACGTCACAGAAGTTTCGAAGAACTATCAAAGGGACATCTTTGGGTAGTTTAAAGTAGGTCATTAGCGTCAAACTATTTGACCATTTTCTTCTTCATAGCCCCAACACTATATATAACCCAAGCACTATAATATCTCACAACTTATATGACCATATTAGATATTTATATACTTAAGTGAATTAAATGATTGAACAATGTTTGAAAATAGACCAAATAATTTTAAAGATTATTTGAGCAGGATCGAACCTTCTACAAAGCACGTTTCAAACATAATTAGTCATGATATCTAGCTTCTTCGAAGATGTTCGGTCATGGTTTTAAGCATCTTTGAAGATGCTCGATCATGGTTTCAAACATCTTCGAATAGGATCGAAGCAGGATGACCCAATCTTCATTTAAAGTATGATTCAAAGATAATCAATCATGATCGATTTCAAGCATATTCAAAGATGACCGATCATGCCTTAGGCATATTTGAAGATGATCAATCAAGATTTTTAGCATCAATGAATATGATTGAAGCATGTCATAACCTTGGTTCAAATTATAATTTGAAAATGTTCGATTACAATTTAATGCATCTTCAAAGATGATTGAAGCATATTTTGAAACATGCTTTGAAACAACTTTCAAAAATGATATATCATGTTTTCGAGCATCTTCAAAGATAATCGATCATGATCCTTTTAGCGTTTATGATTTATAATAAGTAATTCGAATATGAATATTAATCAATCATTATTTCAAATTGAACGTGTTCTTAAGAGATAGGGTGATATCTAAAGGCAGTATGGCTTTATGATATATATTCATATATTAGGGTTTAGGGTTTATAGTGTAACTAACTCTTTTCTCCCTTAAATAAATCAAACTAATAATATTATGAACTTCATATATGATTAATGTAGATAGTGCAAGATGAAAACATTTTGTTGGTCAAACTTTCGTGCTAAAAATATAAAAAAAAAATGTAAGTGATGAAAGATCATGTAGGTTGTATGATTGAAAAGTCAGGTAAACATTGTTCAACCATGATTCTACCTATTTATTAAGAAATGAATATAGTTGAATAAGAAGGAAATTTTTAAATACATTTTTTAAAGAAGACCTATAAAAATAAAAAATTTTAATGTTGGATGATGTGAGTGTATAAAGGAAAAAAATACCCTCAAATAGATAGCCATTATGTCTTATGGCCTGGCCCATCGTGATCTCGCTCATTGCCCACATCGTGCCATTGATCTTTGGTTGCCCTCATTGTAAAGGATGTTGTGCCTTCTTTGTTGGTGATTTTATTCGCCTCCGAGGCGGCGCAGTTTGATGTTCGTCTCTCTCTCTCTCCTCCAATTTCAAAGCTGTTTGGCAACATGTATGATTTAAGTTTATAGGATTTAGTAAATCCTATAAATTCAAATTTAGTAAATCCTGAAGCTAGTAAATCATGAAAACTGTTTGGCAAGATAGATGATGTATCCTACTAAATTCTATTGAACTATTTGGCAGTGTAATACATGATTTAAGGCGGTTAGTTTATTTAAAAATTAATTTTATCATGTATTGTATTTAATTTACATGTTAAATATGAGTTACTTATTAATTTCAATATTAATTACCATCAATAAGTTATTATGATAAATAATTTAATTTAAAGCTAGCTTAATTATAAAAATTTAAGTAATAATTTAATTTCTAATTATTTTACTAATTAACAGATTAATCATATAAGTGTTAATTTGATAAGTATTTGATATATAATTAGATAGTTAATTATTTTTTGAAATAACTAATTATTTTTTTTGAAATAACTAACATTTCTGCTAATAATTTAATTAATTATTTAATTAATTTTAATTATTAAATAATTTTAAAATTATTTAGAATACTTAAGTGATTATTATGTATTGTAGTGTATTACTTTATATCTCTGTGTACCGTTGTATACTCTTTTCCCCTCAAAATCTTCCTCAAGGATGGTAATAGCTGATAATATTATTAATCTGCCTGTAATCAAGATTGTTAAGGAAGCCCAAGACTAGTATTTGTAAATCCCCAAGACGAAATTGATGACAACGCCCCAATTGTACATTTGATATTGTCACCAATAAAAAAATGATGCTAGCCATGAAGCGGTAAAAGATTAGGAAGACGATGAGGATGAGGGCTTTGTCAAAACATGCAACACTAGTATATTACGTAGGGTGCATGCAATGACTTATCGGAGGAAGAATTTGGTGAAGGGGAAAAAGAATAAACAAACAGTAAAAAGTCAAGGCCTATGGAAGAACTACCTGTTGCAGCTGCAATTGTGGTAGATAATAGAATAACAGTCACTCCCAACCCAGCTCCAACAATAATAGATTTTCCAGGAAGGGAGATGATAAGTGAAGAGATGCGGGTGTTCGTAGACAGTTGTCTCTATAGGTATAATGATCGATAAGTTTTAATTATGATGGAATATTTTTTTCTTACTATTGTATACCGTTGTGTACCTCTACTTTGTACATCTGTGTATTATTACTTTGTACCTTTGTTGTTGACTTCTTTTTGTATCGATATGTATCGTTGTTCTGTATCACCGTGTATTGATGTTGTGTATTGCTGACCTTTATATTTTTTTTTTAGGTTTGACATGATTTTTACTGTTGGGAATGTCATTATTTATAGAAGTCATATTGACAACCTAATAACATACCAATACCTCGATAATAATCATATAGATGTGTTTGTCATTTTATTAGCCGAGAAGAACCAACTTTGCCCAGGCCTTTACCAACCATTCCTTTTTATTTCTTGCCTGCATTGAGCATGTTGTCAGTTATTACACATTTTTCATGTATTTTTCTTTGATTATTTAGTCAATTAATTTCTTATTTTGTTTGACTCATACATGTTATACTCAAAATATATTCTCGATACGAAAAATTATGTCAACCATATAAATAAAGAATCCATTAGGGATTTAAATTTGTTGTTGTTACTTGTGGTAAAAAATGAGCATTGGACCATTTTAGTAACAAAATTGAAGAAACAAGTTTGGCATTTTAAAGATTCCTTGCCCAACAAGAAGCACAAGCCCTTGCTTCCTCAAATTGTGAGTCAATATTTGAATTCATACAATTTCGGCTTAAATTATTTCTCCACTATATTGAAATTTATAAGGTCTATATATTTTATCTTGATAAATTATCAGTATGAAGAAAAAAAGTATTCTTTCAATGATGACATATGATAATGGTCGGTCCAAACTGTCAATGATGTGCCAACCTAGAAAATAGTTTCGATTGTTGTATATTCATATGTAAATATATGGATGCCACAATCTAACATTAGAGTGTCAACTGGGCTGAACTTACAGACTGGCAAGATTAAATGCCTAAATTTAGGGTAGAACTCACATACATTATTCTTTGTGTAACAAAAATAATAATTGATCATAAGTTGTGGAGACATTTTTTATTCGTACACAATTTCTTTATTTGTAGTTGTAATTGTATGTATAGTTTTTGTGGAGTACACAATAGTGCATGTACAACTTTCGTGTATAATTTTTGTGTAATTTGTAGTTGTAATTTGTACATATTTTCTTTAAATTTTGAGAAACGCATTTTTTGAGATAATTATTTTCATTCTTATTTATAGAGTACACATCGATACATAGTAATACACACCAACGATATATAACACTAGTAAGTATAGCAGAAAGAAAAAAATATGATTGAAAATATTCAAATAACTTCATTATAAGAATTGAGAAAATATACAACACTGATATAAGAAAGAGACAACATGACTGAAAAATATTCTAATAACTTCATTATGGGAATAGAGAACAAATACACAGTGGTACACAACACTAATAAGTATAGAAAATGAAAAAAACAATCACTGAAGATGCTCTATTAACTTCATCATGGGAATAAAGAACAATATACAACGGTACACAACACTAACAAGTAAATATAATGAATAAAATAAATTGAAGATGTTCTATTAACTTCATTATATGATTAAAGATAAGTACACAACGGTACACAGTTATTCACAGCAATGGAAGGCATTTGCACTTCCACGGGCCGAAAAGGATTTGCTCTTTCAAGGTGAAAGGCATTTTCACTTCCAAAGGATTGCAATCTCTTAAAAATTGATAGACTATTACAGGAGAGGTTTGAGACTGTTAAGGTATTAGCTCTTGCGTTACTATTCCATAAGTAGTTGGCACACATGCGCTTGTAGTTGAATTTATAATGGACAACATCAAAACCTTGATATCAACTCGTACTATAAATCATATCAATCAGTATGGTTTAGAAACTTCTTGCGCTTTCCTCCATCCAGCAACTTCTTTAATGTTAGCTTATACAAGTGTACGATGAAATCATCCTTAACTAGATCCTAGGGGTGATAAAGATGACATTATCTACATTACAAGGTGTCCTTTCTACAAAATTGGAACTAACACCTTCTCTGTTACATCGTAGCTCATGAGAACACATTTGAAGAAAGTGAGCACAAGCTAGGTGGTGAAATTTTTAAAAAAACTTGCTTTTCATACATCTTCAGCCTCTAGTATTGAGGAAAATTTCTGTTATGTTGCCCTCAACCGCCATCATCTCACCATATAAAATCTCGAGTATACAATCACATCGCCATGCCATGTATGCACACAACATCTGTATACTTCACTTGCCCTTGCTAGTTGCTCTAGAGGATCATTAGAATACCTTGACATACATTCATTCGTCCTACTGGTAGCCATTCCCACAGGCTTTATTTGACATACCTCGAAACATCTCAACACCCGACTAATGCAGTCGATAGAGCATAGCTGAGACACCTACAACGGTAGCATCTATTGGAGGGAGCTTATGTTACATGTTAAATAGCTTGAATGCTACAACTACCCACCTTAAAGACCTGGCAATGTACAACCACCCACCGTAAATACATGGAATGACATAGTAATTTAACAATGAATTTATCAAATACATAACAGTAATGTAATTTAATTTTATAAATACATTTTTTAAAAGTATACCAATAATCAATATAACTTTATAGTACTATAATTACCCACCTTAAAGAGCTGAAAAGCAACATCCACCCACATTAAATTAATACCTAAAATGTTACAACAACTTTAGTTAAATAGAAGAAAAGCTGTAACTGCCCACCATAAATAGGGGAATGCAGCGGGACGCAGTAGTACACAGTGGCATGCAACAATATACAATGGTACATAACAGCGGTACACAATGGTACATAATAATAATACACAGAGGGATAGAGAAGAATGATACAATAATTTAACAATGAATTTATCAATTACACAACAATAATGTAATTTAATTTTACAATACATTTGTCAAATGCATAGCAATAATCAATATAATTTCACACACACACACACACACACACACACACACACACACACACACACATATATATATATATATATATATATATATATAAAGAATTTTATGAGACACAATATAATTTTATAAGTATTTATCAAATACATAATGGAATATTATAGCACACATTGCGCTTTTATAATGAAATAATTATACATCATCCCGATTTCTTTGATTTAATGATTCCCATCATCATTCTAACATATTATTTTGTCGATTGAGTGGTTGAAGAACCATGAATATATTCATTTATAAAGCGTTCTTATAAGTTTGAGAACTTCACCCGACTAACTAGTTCTCTTAACGTACATTATTTTGTTGTAGTGGTCTGATCTTAAGTTCTATCTTTTTTTATTTTTAAACATTTTATCTTCTCCCAGTGACCCTTCAATATTGCATTAAAGATACCTTTAAGCATGTACTTTAGTGAGACTTTCAATATTTTAAACCCACCTTGTATGTTTCCTACAAACTTGGGGCTATTCCTTTTACCATTTAGGATGAAGTTTATATTTTTAGCCATGTCAATCATTGTAGCCAACATATACTGCTCTGCCTCCTCATTCCCCTATGCACATGTGCTAATTTGATATGCAAATATGCTAACATGATTTATGTATATATATCATAACAGTACATCCCTCATGAGAATGGATATATATCTTCCCCATACCTGTGAAATGTTAGCCAGCATAAACGTCTTTCCTAGCTTTTTCTAACCATTTTAGTAGTAGGTAATTGGAAAGAAAAATAACTATATATGACTGCCTTATAACTTACACGTAGTTATAACATAATAGACTGTACCCATCATATCAAACTTCTCACAGCTGTATTGAATGTTACCCTCTTTTGCGTCAAAATAAATAGTCTAATAGATCAACTAATCAATCTTCTCGATATTTTTGATAAAAAGCGTTGATGAGTCACTTGAGGCATAATTTATACACATTCCACTCGCACCCTGTAAAAATTCTTCTATAAAAAAATGAATATTATTTTATTGAAAAAATGGTAGCTTTAGTATTGGGCTACTATTTATTAAAGATACTATTTTCGACTGTCTACATTTGAATTCTTCATTATGTTCATTCTTACGCCAAGTCATCATCATCTTCTCTAAGCCCATAAGTAATTAGCTATATAATTTTATAGTTTCGAAATGTCATGGCACACATTGTTAGCAGACTCTTTACTCTGTGTTTAAAGAATGCCAACATTAAAATAATTTTTATTGAATGTTGTTGACCCCTTTTTATGATCCTGTAAAGCTTATTCAACCAATCATGGCTATGGAGGTCTCTTTCAACGATTATTTTAGCCCAGGTTCTCTCGAATTACTCCAGACAATCACACTTGCTTAAACACTTATAAAAAAGGCCTTTAACTTTATTGTTGCTATTGAAGCACCACAACTTGGATGTAGCCTTCTTGGTGACGTGCCATTGACACAACTTATGACGTATACGAGGTAATGTAATTTTTATTGCTATAGCCATTACTTGGTCATAATCAATAAATATTATTATGAGATGTTTATCACCTATTATTTATATACATATTCTAAATAATAAGCTAAATGATTCAATTGTCTTCATCGATAAAAAGGTCACCTTAATAAAATATTCTGTCAATGATTATTAATTTCAACAAAGGGTGTACAAGCTAAATTATATTTGTTAAGCCTATAGCTATTATAAAAAATTATCACAACTTCAAAACAGTCATAATTTATTCTCCTCAAATCATCAATAAAAAAAAATCAACAATCTATCATCTTCATCAGTTTGGACGTCCCATGCAAACATGTTATAACTAGTCGATCTTTAAATAGTTAAATTAGAGAATTAGTATCCCCATACTAAATATTTGCTCTTTTCTCTTTCTGAATGTAGTTATATGCATTTCTCTTAGAGACTCTAACATTTTTAAACCTCTAACTTTATCAGCTAGGTAAGTAAATGCATCAATGGTTCTTATCCTAGCTTCTTTCATTGATTTAAAAACTGATGTTCTCTCATTACTAATATTCTTACATGTTCTAAACAGATGTTAATCTTTCGGCCTAGCTAATTTGTGGTTATGACTATCTATAGATTTATGCATAGTACAAACTCAATATTCATCAACTGAAAATCTAATCATTCATAAATCCAACTTTTAAATAGATAAAGTTGTTGGTTCTTATTTTTTTAAATAAGGTTAGTAACTGAAATGCTCTTTGCGAACCCTAAAATCAACATTTTGAGCATAATGCCAATTCATATCGTATGTTTCCTTCTCATAATTATAAACACCATGTATATAAGACAAACATATTGAATCATACTGATATAAACATGGAAGTACACAAAGTAACAACGATACACATATGCAATACATATCGATACACAATGATATATCGGTACACAATGATGCACATATGTAATAAATATCAGTACAAAGACGCAGTACAAATTAGTATAATATAATAATACACAAAAACCGTATACATTAATAATACACAACAATAATACAAAACAAATTATGTTTTTATCTAAACTTGTACACAAAATTCAAACTTAAATCTAAGCTTGTGCAGAGAAATAAAATTTCAAAGGAGTAAACAAGATTTGAATGATATAACCTAAACTGTCAAAACTCTAATTTTTCAAGTGAAAAATAGTAAAACCACTTTGGAGATTAAAATTTATCTATAAAATTCCCAACTTATCTCCACTTGCTCGCTGCGATATGTCTTCATAGACGTTTTGCGTAATGCCTTCCATCTCCTCGAAGAATTTGACGTCCTCGAAATCGGTTTCTATCTTCATATCCAAATTTTCTCATTTCCTTCAAGCTTTCGGAGAAATATTACAAACCTCTTTGGAGCAATCCTGCCTCAGGTGGCCAAATTAATCCAAAACCCCTGATATTAACATTTTACGTGGGTTTCTTTTTAATTAAACTTAAAATTTTGACTATGGACTGGGTTAGGTCATCGAGTTGCATGATAAATTATAAAAAAACGTAAAAAAAAATATTATAATTTTATTGGTATGAATAGTGAGGTTGTCTGGTCACCACGTTAGGGCACGATATTTTAGTTCGGACGTAGAGCTACGTCCACATCAAATAATTTCTCACTATGCAGGGTTTGTTTCCTCTTCTCGAGTAGTTCGAATTTGCCTAAGTTGGTTTCTCGATCACTTATTGGTAAGCATTTTGCATGGGTTGCTCTTTGCCTCCTTGGACGGCATTCCTTCCTGTCAGATCGGAAGTTGTGACAGCTGGCAATTCTACTATTGGATAAGAAGGAACGACAATGATGGGAGAGTTCTCCATCTTCACGAAGGTAAGAAATTTATCCCTTTAATGCACTTCTCCGGCCAAATTAAATCCCATAAATCCGTTGAACTCCTGGATTTAGTAAATTCGAGATTTACTGCAAAAAGTGGTAACAACATATTTATTATGCCTTAAGATTTATGCCAAGTCTAAATCCTATTTGGTAGGATTTATGCTAAAGCCTGTTCAAATACTATTTAAATCCTGTTGTCAAACAATTGTAACAGTTTTGATCGCTCTCCACAAAATTTCTTTATTATGTGCCCTAACCAGCCCTAGGGGCTGTTTGATAGCACATAAGATTTCATTTAAGTAGGATTTCATAAATCCTCTAAATACGGATTTATGAAATTCTAGGGGGGTTAAATCCTGAAAACTGTTTGTTAATATTTATCATAAAACCTATTAAATCTTGTGTGACTGTTTGACTATTCAATTCATGATTTAAAGTAGTTAAAAGACTTGACATGTATTTCTTGGATAATTAAAGTACAATAACATAAGTTTAAATAAAATACAACAAAATATCTAAAAAAAAACACAACAATAACATAGATTTAAGATTAGTTACTCATTTTAAATAATCTTTCATTTAGTTAATATTAATATTTTTTAGAGTTATCTAAACTTATAAGAAAGTAATTTCGAAATAGTTGTAAACCTCAAATTTTCAAAATAGATTATTTAAAATTTAATCAACAAATAGATTATTTATTAATTACTAATTTATTTAGTTAATTAACTCATCATTTGTATTTAAATAAATTAAATAAAATTAGTATTAGTTATAGCTAATTAAATTTTTTAATAAATTGAAATAAAATTATAATTAATATCTTAATTAATTAATTAATTAATTATAATAATTTTTATTAAAATAATTGTTAAATAACATTAATTTACATGAATTAATACTTAATTAATTAATGAATAATAATTATTAAAATTAGTTTACTCATTTTAAATAATTATTATGCGGTTTACTCTTTTCTTTATGTAGCATAGCCCTTCGGTTTACTGCTCCCCTTTATTTCTTCGTTGCTTCTTCTTCGGCTCCTTCGTTGCTGTTCGACTTCGCTCCTCGAAGGCATTACCTTCCTGTTGGATCGGAAGTTACAACATTTTGATAGGAAGCAATGACGGGAGCTCGCTCACTGCGAAGTTAACTTTCTCCCTTTCGCGCGCTTCTAGGGCCAAATCCCGTAAATCCACCGAATCAGAGGATTTCGGAAATCTGGGATTTACCATGAAAAAGGGGTAATTTTCCGTCTACGGCGTCTTTCATTTACCGTGAGATTTGGTTTTGCATTTTAGGTTGTTTGGCTGGATTTCGCTGAAATCCGTCTCAACTCCGACATAAAACTTGTTACCCAACCCCCCTAGGGGCTGTTTGGTAGAATCTAGGATTTCATTTAAGTAGGATTTCGTAAATCCTCCAAATCCGAATTTACGAAATCCTGAGGGGTTAAATCCTGAAAATTGTTTGGTAACATTTATGATAAATCCAATAAAATACTGTGTGACTGTTTGTCTATTCAACTTAGGATTTAAGGCGGTTCAAAGAATTGACATACATTATTGAGATAATTAAAACACGACATGAAAAATTTAAATAAAATATAACAAAATTTTATTAATAAAAATTAACTATTTAATTATTATTTATAATATTTTATAATTATTATTTTTATTTTAGATCATATTTAATCCTATTAATTATTTTGAAATAACTAAGTATTTAACTAATAATTTTATCAAATTTTTAAATATTATTTAATTAATTTTACTTAATTATTAATATTTTAAATTATATTAATTAAATTATCCAACATAGAAGTGTCTAGGTTTTACTTTTCCGTCCTGTATTTCGTTCGGCTTCGTCGGCGTTCGACTTTGCCCCTTCGACGACTTCCTGTTAGATCGGAAGTTACGGCATTTTTTTGATCTGAAGCAACAACGGGAGCTCTCTTGCTGTGAAGGTAACTTTCTCCCTTTCGCGCGCTTCTTCGGTCAAATCCCGTAAATCCGCCGAACCAATGAATTTCGTAAATCCGGGATTTATCACGAAAAGAGGGAATTTTCCGTCAACCGCGGCTTTCATTTACCGTGAGATTTGATTTTGCATTTTAGGCCGTTTGGCTGGATTTCGCCCAAATCCGGCCTTAAATCCGGCCTAAATCCGCATAACAAACAGCCCCTAGGGAGATCGTACGCCGTAGCAGTAATTTCTGATGGCAGGCGGTGATGGACGAGGTCGATCATCACCGGAAGATGATGCGGACCATTACGCCGTTCTCGGCCTACCCTCCGGAGAGGAAGGATCAAAGCTATCTCTTAAAGAGATCGAAAAAGCCTATAGGAATCAGTCTCGCATCCGCCACCCGGACAAGCGCCCCAATGATACAAATGCCACCGCAGATTTCCAGCTTCTGACCTCCTCATTTGAGGTTCTCCGTGACGAGATGTCACGCTGTTGTTTTGATGCAAAGCTCCGAGCTCGACGCGAACGTGTCCTACGGGATTCACTTCAGAACGCAAAGCGCCGAAAAATGGCCACTGATCTTGATGAGAGGGAGCGATCTGCAGCTGTGGCTGTCGATCCGGCTGAGGAGGGCCGTCGGAAGGAAAAGATGAAGGCGGATGAGTTGAAAAGGGAGATCGCGGAGTTCAAAGCAAGGCGCGCGAAGAAGGCTTCTGAGCCGGTAAGACTGGGCAGAACTTTCTCTTAAATTAATCGGGTAGAGTTCGTTCGCCTTGCTGTTCTTTTAGCGTCAGTTTTGTGCATTAAATCGACTGAGCATCCCGAGTCTGCTTTTTTATTTGATAAATTACCATATTTATTTGATAAATTACCGTAAACATTTCTTATATGCCATTAACATCATATATTGCGCTTCCATTCTTGTGTTTATGTATACTTGAAAAGAATGCCTTTTAATTTATTCCTAATCTTCTTTAAACAAGGGAAAAAGAAAACCTTTTTAATTTATTCTTAGTCCTCTTTAAGCAAGGTGATTTACGAATTTTTGTTGCAAAGTTCAGATCGGACTGTCTTGAGATCTATTATGTTTGCTGATGACCCTAGCATTGTTTAATGAGATATCCTTAGGGGCTCACCCCTAGGATTTAGTAATTCCGAATTTAGAGGATTTATTAAATCCGAATTTATAGGATTTACAAAATCCTATCTAAATTAAATTTTGGTGCATCCAAACAGCCCCTTAGTTTGTTCCTTTGAAATAATTATTTTTTCCTGATGAGGAAAGATGGATATCAGATATCTATCCATTTATGTTGTTAAAATGGATTTACTCTTATTTATTCGATCTGCTTGGTTTATGCTTAACAGAACGGGAAAGAGAAGGCAGCAGAAGAGAAGGTAGGTCCAGGCTTGGATAAAGGGAGGATGTTGAAGGTCACTTGGGAGACAAGTGCTGGCGATTATAGTGCTGCCAAGCTATGGGGAATTTTTGCGAGGTTTGGCATTGTTGAGGATGTTGTGATCCGGTCAAAGAGTTCAAAGAAGAAGGCTTCAGCTATTATTGTAATGGCTTCCAAAGATGCTGTGGTGAGCTCTTATTTTTAATTTTGTATTTGAGGTGTTGATGCACGCATCTCATTATTGCATTTGATTAACAAAATTGTATTGGCATGTTTGTCTCTATATTTCTATATGTATAAATTGGAATTCACTATTGGGTAACTCATTATGGAGTTCATTTACATTTAAAGAATGCACTAAACATTAAGATATCATGTCATGTTGATCGTCAGATGACATGTTTTCAGTTTATTAGTTTGAACTAAAAGAAGAAAGTTCAAATTTATTTCAACTATTGGAAATGAAAATCTGATCTAATTAAATCTTTTGTTTTACCCAGTTGTATATTACAAATTTCTGGCCTAGTTGTGTTACTCTTTACGTCCATTGATAGGTTTGGGGTTTTAGTCCTTTGAAAAATTTGTATCCTACAAAGTTTTAATTATTTTATGAAATATAGTGTGAACATTGAGATTTTTAAAGGTTGTACAACAGTATCTCCACGATAAGTATATTTTAATGTTATTGAATATTCAATATATGTCTGTTTTCCACTAAGTGAAGGCTCTGACTTAATGCCGTATCATTTCATTGGAGTTCATTTTCCATCTCTACTGCTTAAAATCCTATCGGCAGCACCTATGTTGGTTTATATCACACATCATTCACCTCTTTGTGGCCACGGATTAGCATTCTTTCATTCTCTGAAGTTTTTCCTTCTCCCAACCAGTGGCAGGATGACATTGGTTACCCTACCATGCAATTTTTCATAAACTTATTGTTGTTGAAATGTTGGTGGATTTGTTGTCCTCACGGGAGATGATTATTTTTGTGAGATATCATCATATAAACAAGGATATTAAGGAAAACTTTCATTTGAAATGGCCCCTGCCAAATATCAGTAATCTCAATAACTATGGTAATACTAAATGTCCCCTCAGTAGCTGCTGTGAACCCTAACCTTTAAAAAACTACTCCAACCTGTATCTTGAAGTTAATTACATAGGTTTGTATTGTCCTTCCATCTTTGAAAAATATCCTAGATTAATTAAAAAAAAGTAAGCTATGTCATTATTTCTATTGCGAAAAATGTGATACCACTTTTTTTTTCTTAAACCCTTCTCATACAAACCCTCAAAAACTTCATGACCGTGAAACACACATCCATTTTACTAAAATAAGGGCATCTTTATTTGATAAATCACATCATAGTCTAACATTAAAAAAAGAATTCTCAATATTCTTGATCTCAAATTTTATTTTTTAGCTCCTTGTCAAAATCATCTCTAGCTCAATTTTACTTTTGTTGAGCAATTTTGTTTACAAAAGGACTTTTGTATGAGTTACATTTCAACTGCTTGATATATTCTTCTCATGTTTCAATCCCATCTCCTAATAAGTTGTGTCTGTCCTTTTAATTGCATAAATGAAAGGTTATCATAGGAAGATGACTTCTTTAAGATAGAGTAGCTTACTTCTTAGTTTTTATTATTTTAGGAATACACTTTGTGAAAAAATGAGAAAAAGAATCCTTGAGCCCCTTAATGCTTGCTTGGGCATGGCATATTTGTTAAAGGGCTAAATTGAATGGTCTAAGGCATCTTTAGTCGGTTGGTTCTACAATTGCCTTTCTCAATCTTCACATGTTTTAGATATAATTAAATTTGATTTATTATTTTTCTTTTCTTAAGCTCTAACAAAGCGACACACTTAGTTGGTTGTTATCATACAATTTCCGTCAAAACTTATGATTTTGGGAAATTTTTGAAATAGTCGTTGTAGTTTAGTCTTATTTTATGAAGGATACAACTTTTAAATTTTTTTGAGCATGTCTCTAAATCTTAAACTTTTATAAACAAGGAGCTCAAATACTCTATTGAATAACTAATTATCCCCTAATATTTATTTATGATCCTTCTTCCTCCATTTATAATCTCGTTCACAAATGATTATATTTATCAACACCAATGCCTTATTAATTCAGGATCCTTTATTGGGACCCCTTGATTGATAGGATCCTTGGGAATGAGATTCGACGGATTGGCGTCTTATTGTTGAGATTCAACATGGATGTCATAGAAGGGATCATAGGTTGCATTGTCTCTAGGTGTATCCCAACAATTATTGTTTTGTTGTTTGTGAGATCTCGATGAGTGGTTTTTTCAAGTTTGACCAGCTTTTGATGTACCTAATCAAAGTTCCATGGTAGATTTTAATTGAGATTGTGAAAGAATGCACCAAGTTTGTGCTTCATTTTACACTACTTGTGTGTTTCTTGAGATTTAGAAATTAAATAGAAGTAACAATTTACAAGGAAGCTAAATTTTGGTGAGACCTTAAGAAGTTAAATGCATTAAGATCTTGCGTAATTTTTTTGTAATTGATGGGGAAGGAAAAGTGGAATGCATCATGATTTATATATCTCTAAATAGCAACATGTTGTGCTTAATGGACATAGCGATCTATTTATATTACTCCCGTTAAGCAGAATATTCTCTTGACTTTCGGTAATGTCGGTAAAAATTGTTTAGTGTCTCTTTATTTTTGGGTGGTTTTGGTTTTCCATTTTCAGTTTCCTATACTTGAATAATTGTTTGTATTTAAGTTATTCTTTCTATTATATTTTGATTATAAGAGTTTATATTTTAGTTTTAAATGCTACTTTTCCTATATATTCCTCATAAATTATAAAGAATGTTTACTTGCTAAATTGAAATGTTTCAGCAAAATCACATTTCTATGTTCTGATACTAATTTTCCAAAATCAAAAGAGATTATCTATTGGTTTTGAGGCTCCCTATGTGGTCTAAGTATTGAAGCCACGATATGTCGGGCCCTTTTAATTTGTTAAAGAATCTTATTTTCTTAACATTTTATTCGAATTCATTGAAAATCCACTTTGATAAACAACTAGCGTAGGGTTTAAATTCTTTTTTCGGCATCTGCTCAACTTAAGCTTCTTGAAATGGATGGAAATTACAGGTTGGAGAGATGGCTTAAAACTTATTATTATTGTCACATGAGTTTTTCTTACTCTTTATTGTGCTAAAATGTTTTCTTTCTGTTTATTTTTTTTGCTGCAGATTTTGTTGTTATTTTAAATGACTCCTAATGCCTCACTTTATTTTGCATTTAGCTTGATGTGTAGTTCTATAGAAAGAATTTATCTTTTTCACTGTATTTTGCTTGTTCAGTTGTGGAATTAGTGTTCTATTTATTAAGTTCTGAGTTACCTGATTATCATGTTATGTTTTAGAGCAGTAATAAATACATTTGAATCATGTTTTGTTCTGCTATGCTAATGCCTTTTTTGGGTGTACCTTTTCTGACCTATTAGTTTCAGCTGCCTTTATCTTTGGATTATTTCAGAATAATTTTGCGTGCTTTTATGGGTATATTTTAGAAGTTTTACAACAATAGATCAATGTCTTATAGGTGTTTCAGGTGGGTAAGATATATACGCTCAAGGTGAATGAAGAAATCATCTCAATATTCTAAAAACTTTTTACTTTCTATTTTTTTCTCTCTTGTCCATACAATATTCCTAAAAGAGTCACCTAACTATAAAAGCATTCATATTCATTCTTTTGTATTTTTTTTAAATATTTTAATGAGATTAATTTTAACTAGGGGGTTGTTTGGTTTGAAGTAATTAGTTGTAAAGTAATCATTTTTACACGGGTTTTAAAAATATTGGTATTTTGTTAGAAGTAAAAGGAATGCAGAGTGAAGTAAAAGGAATGCAGTGTAAAATGTTTAATTCATTTTTATGTTAAAGCAAATTTGCCGGTGCCTCCACCATCTTTGGACTTTACATTCATTTTACTTAAATAAAAAAAGCATTTAGCTGCATTTATTTTATGCTCATCCCATCAACACCGAAGCATTTCTTTTGCATTGCATTCCTTTTTTAGCCAACCAAACAAAGTGCACTTAGGTCATGTGCATGTTGCATGTATGTAAGCAGAATTTTGGATCAGGTGTGATGCATTGTTGTAGAGAAAAATGCTCGAATCATTGGTGAATGAAAAGTATTTTATTTGTGATTAACATGCTATGAACATGGAAAATTTGACTGGTTATTATTATCCGGTACTATCTGGATTTTTTTCTCACTAGAATTATTAGCAGAGTAATGTAAGAAACTTGTCATCTGCATATTTACATGCTAATATGCAATTTGATGGTTAAGATTGAAGCTTATTTTTTCTCGTTCATCAGGTAAGAGCTATGCAAAGTATGAGTGGTGACACAACAAATCCATTGCTTGTTCTTCCACTGGAACCTATGGCACCCAGTTTTTCTAGTACCTCGTCTACTAATCATAACGAGAGCATGGGCCCTGAATTTAACAATGTTGTCGGAGCTGGCTTTCAAAATTATGAAGCATTTGTAATGAAGAAACTTCAGGAGGTAGATAATCATTATCTAAGGAATGATCTACTTTAATGCATGTTATTGCGTTCATGTCATGCTATATATTTCTCGCATAAGTCACCCTAAGATTTCCTTCCAATTATCTTTCCTTTATGAGAAACTCGTTTAAATGAACTCAGGACAAAATTCATGATAAATACTTGATTTTGTACTAGTCGATCCCTTATTTATTATAGTTTTTCTAATTATGCGAACATCTCTTTCCTCTTCATTGTTGTGACTTCATGTTTTGGTGCTAGAATGTGTTTTTTCTCTGCTAGGTTAATGGAAGTAGGTTAATGTAGTTTCTGTTTGAGAAAATAGTGATAACATTTATAATGCTTCGAGCAGGTAACAATCTTAGGTTGGTGAGGTCTTGAAACTTATCTATTGTACAGTATCCTATAGCACCGTCCCTGGTTATAACCTTGCCTTGTAATCCTTCATCATTTATGACTAGTGAAGGTTCAATATTTACTTGAGGCATAGCTTACTTGTTTTGGCATTAAGTGAAATCTAGAAAATTAAAAATAATGGTGAAATTATTTTGGAAAATGAGGGCTTAGTATTAGTGAAACAAGGAAAGAAATATAAAATTATAACAAAACAGATCCTAAATACATATTTAAGAAAGTTGAATGCTGATTGATTTTGTTTTATATATGAAAACTGATGGCCAGAAAATCATAGAGATTCCATGATCCATTGGAGAGCAGAAAGTAATACAACTTGCTTTAGAAAACTAGAAACCAGAAACCATCATAGGAGAGTTACAAATTTTATGGGAGCCTTAAATTCAGCTTCTGCAGTGCTGTGAGCAATCTAATTATTATTTATTTCTCCATGCACCCAAATTTCTGCAGAAAAAATAATAATAACCTAATTCAATTTTTGATTAGTTATATTTCCCACTCAGTTATCTTCAATGAAGATTTCTACTCTTTTTAATCCCTTTCTTCAAGAATAACCCTTTTTTAGGTGTCATTTAAGATACCTTTGGGTATAATATGTGTCATGAAGATGTTCTTTTGTAGTGATATTCATGAAATAACTAACTACATCGACAAGGAAGTTGTGATTGGGTCCAGGGCAAGATAGTAGGTAGATAAGTTTTCCTACTCATCATTAGTATCTACCTTTGTTAATCCATTTTGTATCTGCCTTAGACCCAATTTTGTTTAAGGGATCCATTAGAGTGTTAGCAAGCTTCACTCGAGCATACTGATTTCTTATAATTAATCTAAGGTGTATGTTCATTTAGATATTGATAATCCCTTGCTTGGTCTTACTATTTCCATTCCAAAAAAGGCTTTGATAAACCAAGATACTTTCTCTCAAATTCTTTGGCTAGAATACCTCTCAACTTATTTATCTTTTATTTATGCTGGCTATCAAGATGATGTTAGCAACATTTATAATATAGGTAGTAATTTTACCTTTAGATGACATTTTGGTAAATAGAGTGTTGTTGTTGAGATTGTCTATGCCTCTTAACCACCATGGTGTATTTGTAAAATCAGGGTTTTTATGATTATTTTATGTCATGTAGCAATTTCTCGAGTTTGTGCACTTATGCTGGTAATTTAAAATCTTGGAAGGATCAACATATAGACTTCATCTTTTAAGTTTCCATTTGGAAAGACGTTGATTATATCTAATTGATGAAGTGGCCAATCCAAATTTATAACTACAGAAAATATAATCTAAACAATATTAATCTTAAACAACATGAACAAAGTCACTTGATAATGAATTCCATAAGTTTAAGGAAATACTGTTGCAACTAATTTAGTCTTGTATCATTCAGCACTCTTGTCTACTTTGTATTTGACATTAAGGATTTATTTGTATTGAGTAAATTTTTTCCCTTTGGGTATGTTGTAAAATTTTTAGGCATCATTTCTTTCAAGAGCTTGGATTTCTTCATAAATGACTTTTCTCCATTGATAAATATTTAGTGCTTCGTGACTGCTATTTGTAATTTAAATGCTAAAATGATATGTAGTGAAGACATTAAAATTAGGCAATAATCTTTCATATGGAGCAAAAATTGAAATTGGGGGGTTTGTTGCAAGTCTTTACACCTTTCCTATGAGTAATAGGAATGTCCATATTATTATATGAATCAATGTTACTTGATCAAGTGAATTTAAGACTTGGAGGAGGCGCTTGACTATGAGTAGGGGGCTGTTTGGTTGGAATACAAAGTGGTGTAAAGTATTTCAAATGCAGAGGTTTTAAAAAAATTTGGTGTTTGTTTAGAATACAAAGTGGAACTAAGTAAAGTAAATATAATATAAAATAATAAAACATTTAAGTTCATTTTTGAAGTAAATCAAACTCACACAGTTTTAAGTTAAAATCATGTACACCACAAGCAAGCTCGCTTGATCGCATCCCTCCGACGCTGCCATCCGCCGCCCACCACAGGTCACCACTGGCCGCTACCACCAGCCCCATTGCCATCTGTCACCACGGCTGGTTGCCACCCACGACCGGCCACCACATACTGCTGGCCACCACCACCCGATGCTGGTGACCACCACCAACGTCAGCTACGGCCACAACCGCCACAGGCCACGATCACCATCGATCAATGCTGCCAGCCGCCGCCGCCACCACCACCACCACCACCTTCCCCATCGGCCACCACCATTTTTGGACTTTATACTATATTCATTATTTCAAACCACATAAAAAAAATACTCACTTGCATTTCCTTTACTTTCATCCAAACAGTTCCAAAGTATTTCTTTTATACTGCATTTCTTTTACACTACAGCATATTTTTTTAGTCAAACAAACAACCCCTAGGTAGGATGCATTGGTATGCCTTTTCAGTGTAAGTCCCCTAGCATCTTGAATAGATAATTCTTTTGTATTTTACTTGTTGTATGTGAACTTGGTGTTAAATCCTCACCTTTAGCTTCTATTCTTGGTTTCTTGGACATTGAATGAGGCTCCCCACTTTGAATTGGGATCGACCTACAAGCCAGCTTTAACGTACAGTCGCTAGATGTAGAGATAACTCCTTCAAGAAATAAGAGGCCACCTTGCTTTTAGAAAACCTTAATTCAGTTCTTGCAGCATAATCAAAATATCATATCTCCAAGAATTCAGAAATAGGGACAATAAAATAGGAAGATAAAGACAGGTAATGCTATTCACTTGAGGAATGAAATCCAATTTTTTTCCAATTTGTGAAGGAGGTGCGTATTTATAGCCACTCCTGATGGTAGAGATGTAAAAAAAAAATAAAAAATAAAAAATCACAGAAATACTCTTCTCAACAAGAAACTAGTGTAAATCTGACACGAGCTTATAGTGAAATAAAAGAACCAATACAACAATCTTCACCACAAAGAGATGAGCAAACAACATCAAAATTTCTCCCTCACTAACCTCACCAAGTCCAAGCAATGCTGACATTTGAGGAAGCTAGTGCCTTTGTCAACATATCAATGCATTATCATTTGGTAAAATTTTCACAATCTCTATAATCCAATTAGCAATTGCCTCTTCAATGAAATGAAACCTCACACCTATGTGCTTAGACCTTTCATGATACATGTGCTTTTTGGTGAGGAATGCATCATTTTGATTTTCACAAAATACAAATACATTTGTTGGCATTGAGCACATTAGCATATCAAAAATCAATCATTTGAATTATGATGCTTCTTTCATTGCTTCTGAAGCAACAACGTGTTTAGCTTCTATTATATATAAGACCACAATTAGTTTTAAATTACCTACCAACTAATAGAATTTCATAGCACCTTAAATACATAATCTATACGTGATATTCAAGTATCTAAATAATCTAAAAAATTTGGATATACGAACTCTGCAGTCATTTCTTTTACTTAATCATATTTCTATACCACAATCATAAAGTTATGTTTCATTTAAGTGCTGCCACACCTTGTTTATAGCTTTGGAATGATTCCTCTTTTGATAACCTACTTATAATGATGAGCAAGTTAAATTTGACTTAAAAAAATTGTAGCATGCATAACACTATTCATAATATCTTAGTAGGGAACTTTTGTCATGTATAATATTGCAATATCATCACTTGGTGCTTGATTCTTGCTCATCCTTATATGCTGTGTTAGGGGTGAGAAACTAGTTTAGAAGCTGCTATCCCAAACCTGTCCACAATCTTCTCGATTTATGTCCCCTTGTGAATAGAAATTCTTTTGTTTCTTTATCTTTGATGATCTCCATTTCAAGAATTTCTTGGCAGGACCAAGATTATTCATTTCGAACTCCACATTGAGCAAATACATCACTCTTAGGGATTCAAGTAAGGGAGAAAGGCCAGGGTATCTGTAGAGGAGTGGTGTTGATCATCCAGGGGATTCAGGTAAGGGAGGATTTTCTTCCACTAGAGTTAGGAAGTACTGATGTCATCATGGGGATAAAGTGGTTGCAAACCTTGGGGGAAACCAATGACAATTGGGGAGAACTCACGATGAAATTAACGGTGGATTGAAGAAAGGTGGTTATAAGGGGAGATGCGGGGCTATCCAAAGCCATGGTATCACTTATGACCATGGCTAGAAACATATAAAATGTGGGGGAATATTATCTAGTGGGACTACACATGCTGGATGTGATCAGATTTGAAGAGGGAGGGGATGTTTCTCTTTCAATGCATCCCTTGATTCATCAATTCAGTAAGGTTTTTCAGCCACCTCAAGGATGGCCACCTCTACGGGAACACGAGCATATTTCCACCTTGAGGACAAGATGGATCTTTGGGAAGGGAGTATTGTTAGACCGGTCTAGCCGGTCCACACGGGACCGACCCAGACGATAGAGGCATAACTTTTCCGCCTCTCCTGCAGAGGCCGATCAAGCCACTAGGTTCATGGGCGCACATTTGGAAGGATTTTTGAGGGATTTGGGAGGGAATTTTGAATGTAAGGACTGTTTAGGGATTTCCTTTTGATTTGTATGCATTCCTAGGGTTAGGGCATCTTGAATTTGGCTGATTTTGTGATCTCTTAGGTTTAGGTTTTGGGCTCTAGATTCGTCTAGGAATTGGGAGAGATCGATCCTCCTCTCGAATAGAGGAACACTTGTTTCTTGTTGTTTTCTTCCAATCTATTTGATTCTTGCAATAAAATCACTGTTTTTTTTGTTTTCATTGAAGTTTGGAAGAGTTTTCTCGCTATTTTGTCTTTCTTGCTAGGATTCACTCGAAATCTACAAGTGTTTCCTATCAGATTCTTATTATGTCTAAGAAGAAATTTGGTCACTCTATCCTTTTCAACTATCTTTCAGTACTTGGAGGCAACACTTGGACATTCTTAATTAAAATCTTTAAATATTTTTATCGTTTGCCAATATTTAGTTAGAATATTGTAGGATTGGGTGGCAAAGTGATCACCTAGTTGAAGATCAAGAAGAGTACATTTGATTTCATTATCAAAGTAAAGTTTCTTTGTTGGCATTCTAAATCTCTTTTGTAGTTTTATGGAATGTGAATTTTATGCAATTTAATTAGCCATGGGTATTGATTAGCAAGTACATCTTCATATTGTTTTCAGCTCTTCGTGTTCTATACTTTAGATTTTCTTTTTATGGAGGGATAGCTAGTTCAATGTGATAGTCATAATTGCCTCTTATATTGATGGATGTCATTACTTGTTGAACTTATTGAAGTTATGGTTGCCCATTTAGTTTGTGACCTAGGATAGGAAGGTTGGTGGAATTTTGTTGTTGTCATTCTTATTATCTCTTTACATGACAGTGGAGAAAAATGATTTATGTAGCCATGGCTTGATGTTGTTGTTGTTGTTGTCATTGTTATTTTGAATCCTTGATTCAAGACTGGAGATGGAGTCAGAGTTGTAGCTTCTACCATAGTGTTTAATTGTAATAAGTTAATTTGGGATGATTGAGTCAAATAAATGCCTTTGATATCATGAAGAAAAACAATGGGTGAGCATGTCTTATTTCTAAATTTTACAAACAAGAAGAAAACACCATATTAAAGAAATATTAACACTCCTGAACTAGGAATTCTACGACAGTTCAATTAGGGAGGAATTGGCCTTACAAAAACAAGAAAGAAGTATAACATTATAATATAAGAGATACTGAATACATAATTAAGAGAATTGAATGTAGATTGATTGCTCCTTCATGTGGAAACAATTGACCAGAAAAATCACACATCTCCTGATCGCCTGGAGAGTAGAAAATGCAATACGGTTTCCTGAAAAAAACCAAGAAATTGAAAATCAACACAAGAGAATTGTGAAAATTCATATGGCATGAGTAGATGTGGTACCTTGGAGCTATCAAATGTTGCTAAGGAGATTCCCATGAGCCAAGATATTAGACGAGAGTATAATTGGAAGGTAGAAATTTATCATGGTGAATCTCAAAATTCCTTCCATGATTCCGCAGGTCCTTTAGAGGTAGACTAGCTATGCTATATGATTTTGAGTTTTGCTCAACGAATAAATAATTAATTACTAATCTGAACTTCTGAAGTGATTTAACTTAAAATGTTAATATTATGTGTGGTAAACTTAGGATAGTTTGATAATTGGTTGTACTGAAGGGCTGTGAAGGCATGTATGAGTGGCACCTATTGAAGTTGTAAAAGCTAAATTTAGATTGCTTGGGTGGTAGTAGATGAAATGTAGCATGGCTAGAAATTATAAAGAAGGAAGCAAAGAAGTAAAATGAGAATCAATACATAATTGATTGCTTTTTTCCTTCATGTACAATTTAAACTCAAAAAACTTTTTAAAATGATCTCTGCTAATCTTACTAACACAAAATTTTGCTGCTAATATTATGAGTGGCAATGTTTCTCATCTTAACGGCTAATCTAAGTTCTTTCTATATAGTTATGAATGCTTTTTTTTTTTTTTTTCGGTCCAACAAAAGTCATCGAGTAAATGGGGTATTGCTCAAGCTCGGGAAGCCTCCAATTTCTACTTAAGCTATATAGGAAATGACTAAAACAAGTCCTTGAGAATTGCAAAACTTTAGAGGGTTTTTCTATTTTTGTGTAGCTTATTGTTAGACCGGTCCACTGGACCGGTCCAGGCGGGACCGGTTCACGGGCGAAATCACAAAAACAACGGAGAAAGCTTCCGCCTGGGCAGAAGCCGCGCGCGACGCGCGCCTTGCGGGGCGGTTTCGGGAAGGAAATTTGAGGGAGTTTAGGAGGGAAATTTATTGCAGGGACTGTTTAGGGAATTCCTTTTTAATTGTATGCATTAAGTAGTTGATTTTTCTAGGGTTTGGGGCATCTTGAATTTGGCCGAAATTTGAGATCTCTTAGATTTAGGTTTCTTTGGGCTCTAGCGGCGTCTAGAGATTTGGGAGAGATCGATCCTCCTCTCGAATTGAGGATCAATTGTATCTTGCTGTTTTTATTTATCTACTAGTGAAATACAAGCTTTCCTTTGAGTTTTCTCTCAGATTTTCTCGGACAAGTGCTGTTTTTCTGCTGTAAACAGCAGATTTCTGCTGTTTTCCTGCTGTGGACAGCCATTTGGCTGCTGTTTGTTCACCGATTTTGGTTAGGTTACTTGCGAACTCAAGTATTTCCTATCAAATTGGTATCAGAGCATCGTTTTTGGGACCGTTGGCGTTTCAGCGGGAGTTTCATTTCCGGAAAAAGATCTTCGTGAATCTTGAGAAGAAAGATGGCTGGAAAGAAGGTTGACGTCTTGGAAGGCGAAGTCGGCCAATTGAAAGCCGATTTGGAGGAAAGATTCTTCAACCTTCAAAATCAAATCACCTCCAACAATGAAAGGTTGGAGGGGAAGTTCACCGCAATGGAGGAAATGTTGAAGAAACTACTTGAGATGAAAACCAATCCGGCAACATCGGAAGTAAGAGAGACCGCTGACGGCCATGACATGGGAGGAAATCCGAACCCCTTGCTGGGGAGGAGAAATTCGGAGGTGGAGATCCTAGAGGAAGAGAACGACATGCCTCCTCTAGAGCCTCTTTCGAGGGAAGAGATGAGTATGGGATATGACAGAAGGGGGGCTGATTTTGGTGGGAGGTGAGAGGGATCTCATCGCCGAGGTGCTGAATTTGAAAGAAGTCAGCGTCGAGGGGGGGATTTTGAAGGAAGAAGGGAAGAACGTCATCGTCGAGGTGCTGAATTTGAAGGTATTCAGCGTCAAGGTGATGATGTTGAAGGGAGGAGAGGTGAGTATGAAGAGGGGTTAGAGTATATTCATTGGAGGGACGATCGGGACAATTGGGGAACGCCTCCTTTGAGGGGAATGGGAGGCTATGGAGGATACCAGGGAGATCCCAAGGTGAGGAAATTGAAGATGTCCGTTTTCGAGGGGGAAGATGGCCATGGCTGGATCTACAAGGTGGAGCGTTACTTTGCTGTCAATGGGTTGACAGAGGATGAGAAGCTGACGGCGACAGGATTGTGTCTGGAAGGAAAGGCTTTGTCATGGTATCAGTGGCGTGACAGGAGGGAGCCTATCAGGAACTGGAGGGAATTCAAAAACTGCATAATAGAACATTTCCAAACCGACCGGGGAGGAGATTTCTATGAGCAATTCTTTGCTCTAGTGCAGGAGGTAGACATGTCAATATTGGACCCGACCCGAAAACCCGACCCGAACTTGACCCGGAATTTTCAGGTTTGGGTTGACCCGAACCCGAAGCGGGTCGGGTTCGGGTCCGGAAAACCGACCCGTTTGCAAAAACGGGTCGGGTTCGGGTTGACCTGACGGGTTGCCAGGTCAACCCGAAAACCCGTTTAATTTAAAAATTTTTGATTCCCGCCCTTGCCCCTTGCCCGCTGCCCCAGGCCACCAGCCTGAGCTGCCTGCTGCCCTAGGCCCCCAGCCCGAGTTGCCCGCCTGCCCGCGCCAGTCTGCTCTCCTGAGCGGTGCGACCCGCGTCACGTCGCGGTGCGACACGCTTCACGTCGCACCGAATGCGCGGCATCTCCCGTGTCACGGTTGCCTCGCCTGCGCGGCAGCTTCGGCGCTTGAGCCTCAGCCGCAGTTTCGCGGCCAGCGTCCGCGTCAGTCGCAGTTCCGCGGCGCTTGTGCCTCAGCCTCAGTCCGCAGTTACGTTGGTCGAGTCGGGTTGACCCGAACCCAAAGCGGGTCGGGTTGACCCGAACCCGAAGCGGGTCGGGTTCGGGTCTAGAAAATCGACCCGTTTGCAAAAACGGGTCGGGTCGACCCGTTTGCAAAAACGGGTCGGGTCGACCCGAACCCGAATAGTGCCGGCTCAGTTTCGGGTTCGACCCGAACCCGACCCGTAACCCGAAATCGACAGGTCTAGCAGGAGGGATCAGTAGCAGACTACCGTGAGCGGTTCAAGCACCTGGCTAGTAGGGTGGAGCGATTATCAGATAGCGTATTGGAGGGGAACTTCATGAAGGGGTTAAGGCAGAGATCCGAGTGACAGTTAAAGTTCTGATGCCTAGTGATTTGGAGGAGGCAATGAAGTTGGCACAAGTGGTAGAAAATCAGAATAATCTGGAGAAGGGAGCCAGGAGCAGCAGCTCAGGAGGCTCTTATAAGACGACGACCACTCTTTTAGCACCAAAGGGGCCTGCATCAGTCAACAATAATGAGATCACCAGGGAGAAGCCAGTAGGAGGAGGGAGTGGGGATAACTTCAAGAAGCTCACTATGACAGAATTACAGGAGAAGAGGGCAAAAGGGCTTTGTTTCAGATGTGACGAGAGGTATACGCCGGGGCACAGGTGTAAGGACCGAACTCTTCAAGTTCTTACTGTTTGTGATGAAGAAGGAATGGATGGTGTCGTCTTTCCACCTTGCGGACAAGGTGGATCTTTGGGAGGGGAGTATTGTTAGACCGGTCCACTGGACCGGTCCAGGCGGGACCAGTTCACGGGCGAAATCGCAAAAACAGCGGAGAAAGCTTCCGCTTGGGCAGAAGCCGCGCGCGACGCGCGCCTTGCGTGGCGGTTTCGGGAAGAAAATTTGAGAGAGTTTAGGAGGGAAATTGATTGCAGGGATTGTTTAGGGAATTCCTTTTGAATTGTATGCATTAAGTAGTTGATTTTTCTAGGGTTTGGGGCATCTTGAATTTGGCTGAAATTTGAGATCTCTTAGATTTAGGTTTCTTTGGGCTCTAGCGGCGTCTAGAGATTTGGGAGAGATCGATCCTCCTCTCGAATTGAGGATCAATTGTATCTTGCTGTTTTTATTCATCTACTAGTGAAATACAAGCTTTCCTTTGAGTTTTCTCTCAGATTTTCCCGGACAAGTGCTGTTTTTCTGCTGTAAACAGCAGATTTCTGCTGTAAACAGCAGATTTCTGCTGTAAACAGCAGATTTCTGCTGTTTTCCTGGTGTGGACAGCCATTTGGCTGCTGTTTGTTCGCCGATTTTGGTTAGGTTACTTGCGAACTCAAGTATTTTCTATCACTTATCCACACCTTCACCTATATGTCTATTTCACTAAGCCTATCATTGATAGAATTTGCATAAAATAGACTTTAAATCCTATATAACACTTAATATGAATGAATGGGGAAGGATTTATATAATCAAGAAGAAATAGTTGAGATTAAATCGTATCTTCATCTGAATGAGGGTATGAAACTTTAGACCTTGATACCATTTACATTGTACGGGAACTTTTATAGACACATCTCTACAAACTACTTAATATTGTAAAAGAGAATTAGGCACCATCAACGTGAAGCTTCTTTGTTTGTTAGATTTTGACAGTCCCCTTTTTGTTTGGCTCGAATCTCGTTACAATGTATTGTAACTCTGACGCAAGTTAAAAGTTTATCAAATGCTATTGCCAATCTTAATTTTCTTGTATACTTCACTTTTTCTTTTTTTACTTTAGTCCGAACTTACAGCTTTAGCTTTTCAAATAAAGAAAAATGGATGGATGCTGCAATTGTCCTTCGATTATTTCTCATTACTGATTCCATGTGTTTTTGGATGACGTTCCTTGTAAACCAGATCAAGTTTCTTTTTTCTAACTTTTTGGTACGAGAGCTGTTGGAAAAAAAAATTGTTTTTTAGCATATTGGAAACATACTTTTGATAGTCTTCCGATTCAATGCAATTTTTTATTGGTTTTTCAGAACCATCTTTTCAGTTACATATCAATTTTATCTTAGAATTCCGCCTCATAATTGATTTGCTTGTGTAAACCCTGTACTTTTGGAATGGCTTATTTAACAAATCCCCATGAATAGGGTCAACCTTTTGTTTTTTCAAATTTTTTTTTCTTTTTCTATTCTTAAACAAGTCCTCAAAATTCTTAGTCGATCCATGATTTCTGTATGCTCTTTCTTTTCTTTTTTGTTTATTTCGAGAAAGATTAGAATTAATTCTGATTCTTTCTCTCTTCATAGATTCCTTTCCAAGTAAGATTTATGGATCAATAGGATTCATAGATCTGTGTTTTTATAGATCCTGTTCATATACTTGAAAAAATAAGCAAATTTTTTATTAACATTTGCCATTCTATAGTTCTTGTCCTTCCATAGTTCTCATTCATAATTAATTTTTAATTTCTTATGTGATGCTGATGTTCTTAGTAAGCAATTAGCTCTGATTCATAATAAAAGAGATGTTCAAGTTTTATTTTGGGGAAGCTGTGGCGTTGCTGCTGCTGTAGTGCCATCACTTTCCAACAAGGGCCAGGAAATTCACTTTTTGGTTTCGCTGTGTGAGATGATGCCTCTAGTAAGTGCATTTGTTGTTTGACATGACGACCACCTGTGATGCTTACTATTATCTCATGGTGATATCTCATTTATGTGATGGCTTGCCAAACAAACCCTTGCTAACACACGAAACACTTATTGAATATATATAGACTTGGATCTAAATATTTATGGTTTGTACATGCCAACTATTGTTGTTTGATGTTTTGAGCTTTTGATTCCCCGTTAGTTAAATGTGCCATTTTGCTCTTCGTGGCTTCTGTAGCTTTTTAAGTGACTGCTTCTATGTTTGCAGGCTATTGATAAGAAGAAAAACATTCGATAGTACAAAAAATTTATTTACCTTAATGGGTTATACTGGTACATAAAGGATCTTCAGGGGAGGCGTTCACTTACTTGTAGGTTATTATGTATCCATCTATTGATTCCTGAGAGATCTTTACTCTGATCTTCGTACCATTTTTATTCAATCTTTTTTATGTTTTTAGGATATTGTATCATGATTCTACGTTGCCTGGCAAGGCTTATGTGAATTTATTCATGTCTGATGTTCCTGTCAAGAATTGCCTGAGCTCTGTGCTCTTGTTGCTCAATGACATGCTTTCTGAAGGTCCATCATCTTTTCTGTTTGAAGAGCGGATAACCAAATTTCACAAGCAAAGGTGAGTTTGATGTGCTGAACTAGACGTGGTTGTGTTTCATTACAAACTTAACCACTCCACTCTTATCTACTGAAATTGAGTAGTTTATTTTTCATGTTTTTGTTGATTCTTCAACATGATAAGGATGTGATGTTTATGATCATTCATAACAATATATCTAAATCCAATATATGTAAGTTCATTTACATGATTGCCTCATTTAATCCATGATATCTTTCTTTCTGGTGCCTTATAGAGTTGCTTGCCATCTCAAAGGGTTTTCATGTTTATTTGACTTTGATGAGAGTTAAACAAGTTTTAATGAGCTTGGATGATTTGCCTTTTGAACTTCATACTCGTCCGTTGGGCTTGAAATTGTTCCTCCAATGCCTTGTCATATATTCAATTTTCATCTTTTTCAATGTTTCCGATGTTGTATTTAGTCTGATAATTTTTTAACTTTATCTTGTTATTTCATGAAAACAAAACTATGTGGATAATACTTTGACGTTCCCTTATATCAGTTTGATTTGGAAGTTCCCACCTGTGGGTCCGTGCAAGATATTATTTCTTTCTCCCTTATTTTTGGTGATTGTAAAAAAAAACACATTAAATTTGCGATTGATGCTCCTTAGACCTGTAAATTCAGTGCTAATCAATACCAGTAGAATGACATGCTACATAAACAAGATCTACACAATTTAGGAGGCATCTCTATTTTATTGTACTTTCAAAACTGAAAAGTGGATGCCAAATAAGTTTTAGTTTTGTGCGTGGTGAACTTTATGCGTGCGAGAAGTTTTTCTGAAAAGTAGATTAACTGCACTCCTGAACTTCTCCATGAAAAGTTTTGCTACTTGACAAAATCGGTCCTTTGATGTTTCCTGGAAACAGCAAGTAGAAACCATCTGTAGATATATGATAGAAAACAAATTTCAATGATGGGTACACGCAAGTAAAATTTCAAGTCCCCCTTAGCCAAGTTAGAATGGCATACTTTTATGCAGATGCAGTTTTCTTTCTTATACGAGTTTTTATGAGAATGCAGTGTGATTGGTTTCACCACGCCTCTAGTTTAGTCTACTAGATGGATGAAGTTGAGATTGGATTCTTGGCTAAACTAGAATGAATATGTTGACAAATGATAATATTAAAAATAAAGTAAGAGGCAAAATCGTGAAAAATGGCAATTTGAGCAAAGCATATGCACTAATAAAATAAATTGATAAAGCTCCTGTGAAATTATTGAGTAAAATGATTCAAAGATATGTTTATAATATATATATATATATATATATATATATATATATATATATATATATATATATATATATATATATATATATATATATATATATATATATATATATATATATATATATATATATATATATATATATATATATATATATATAGCTATTAGATGATGAAGAAATCTAGCAATTGTGTTTGTTGAAGTTTTAATAGTCCAATCTCTAGATATAGTTTGTCAAATGTGCTAATTCTTATATCACACCTTTGAGATTAAAGAGAGCATTGCTAGGGGTTACCATTGAAGACGGATATCTAATTGGAGGCTTTGCGATCCATATTAGGTGGTGGGAAATTTGATTAAATTTAGATTACATCAACATAAGGATACAAACAACAACATGAAGCTTTTATCCAAGGTTTAAAATTGCGTAACTGCGCCTCGAGGCGGTTTTCGTCCGTGAGGCGAGGCGTAAGCCTCAAGGCGGTCTGAGGCGTAAGCCTCACGAACACAGAATTGCGTAAATGAAAAATTAAGGATTTTAGCAGGAAAATAATAGCAATATTGGAAAATAAGAAAGTAGATGCAATAAAATTATGTCCCAAAGTACAAAATCAAAAAATATCAGTTTAACAAAACTCACAAAATACAAAAAACATATAAAATGAAGTCATATCCCATCACAAAATATCAGTCTTCAAGTGAATCTTCTTCTCCAATTGTATCTATGAATGCCATGTCATCTTCATCTTCAACATGACTCACTTTTCTCTTCCCTGTTCATTAAAAGAAAAGATTATTAGCATATTAATTGGATGAACCACTCATTATCAGGCAGACTGGCAGAGAACATATACCTTTACTTGCAGAGCTAGTAGATGTGTGTGGTGTGGTACTAGTGGATGTACCCGTTTGATCTGCTTCGCCCCTCAATACATCCACATTTAGATCTTCTACCTGTAAGTCTGATAATGATAAATCTGCCTCATCATCTATGAACCACTCATTATCAGACGACAGATCATCACACACCAACGGGTCCTCATCATCTTTCAACCCCTTATTCTTCAACCTCCTATCTCTTAACCTCTTGTTGTGCATTATGTATACGAGGGAGTTTATTCTGAGTGTAGATGAATTTTGTAATCTTCTTCGCCCTAACAACTTTCTCACAAAAGTTGCACTTTAAATATACATAGCTCTTCTCGCCGCCGCCAATGTCAACTTGTACACTATACTTCCAAGAAGGGTCCCTCCGCAATGACGTATTCGTCTTTTCTTTACCTCTAACCATGTCTCCTAAAGCAAAAAATCAATACATTCCAAAAAAATCAAAAAAACTAAACCCTAATTTCTCTTAAACTTGCAAAATAAATCCCTAAACTTAAAAAAAATACCTAAAATCGAATGTGGAGTACTCCTAGAGGGTGGCCGGAAGTTTTCACTTCGCCGGAGAGGGGCGGCGCCGGCGGGAGGAGCGGCGGGAAGCTTGGCCGACCGTGCGGGACGCGTGCGGTTTCGCGAACAGAGAGCTGGGAGGGGTTTTTTTCGGAGATGAGGGAAGTCGTGCGGGATTAAGGGGGAGAAATGCCTTCATTTTAAGTGGGTGGGGCCGGTTCTATGAGGCGTACACCTCACCCAGAATTGCGCAATTGCGCCTCTGAGGCGCGCCTCAGTCCAGGTGAGGCGTACGCCTCAGCCAGGTCCAGAATTGCGTAAGCCTCGAGGCGTTTTTTGGTGAAATTGCGCAAAGGCGCGCCTCTAATTGCGCAATTTTAAACCATGCTTTTATCCCACTACGTGGGGTTAGCTACATAAATCCTTTTTCTATATTGTCTTGTTAAGAGTCAAATTCTCATTTAAATTTAATAAAAAAATATTTTTAATATGTTCTAACCAATATTTTTAGGCCTGCCTCTATCTTTCTTAATATATGCCAAATCTAATACATCTACTGATGTGAAAATCCGATGGTGGACGTTAATCAAAGGAAGAGACGATGATCGACGACTGAGATCCCTCCATTTTTTATCTTAGTTATTAATTGAATTTTTGATTTAATTATGCATATTCCATTTTTACCCTTACTTAAGGGTCTTCTCTTATGTAATCCCACGAGGCAAATTTGTCTTTTAGTTTTTTTTAAGGCCTACATATAGAGGCCATTGCTCTTGTATTAGACAATGATGGATTAATAAAAAATATGTTTCTACATTTTGTTCTTGAGAGATATGGGAGTTCTTAGAGAGTGGAAGTCCCTATGTGAGGGAAATGAAATATCCACCAGCCACAGGATGTGTCTGGCTCGTGGTTGAAGTCCCTAGGTGAGGGCATCGCGTTACCAGTTAGCCGCACGAAGTGTTCGGGCTCACGGTTTTATCTTTCTTTCCGTTAACTTCTTTTCTCCTTCTCCCTTGACCGACGGCCTTACCCCCTCCACAGCTGCCGACCAAGCTTCCCTCTTCCCTCCTCCCACTCTCTAAGTCGAACAACACCACCCTTTCTTTCCCCCACCTCCAACCGTCGGCCACTCCACCACAACCCAGCCACCAAGCATTTTCTCCCATCCAACCCGCCGGCTACACCCTCCTCAAAACCCCCCACCGCAGGCCATGTTTCCCCTACACCCCACTGCTGGCCCACCCTCCAAGTTCCCTTGATTCCAATTTCATTTCATCATCATTACATTTCTAAATTAGCTCATATCTTATTTGGAAAGTTTTCGAATTCTCCTAAATAACCTACATCTATTTTAGAAAATCTTTCAATCATATTAAATTTGAAATTATTTCAGATTTTACTCTCCAATCTCCCATTAATGTATGGGTCCACATACATTGTATGTGGACACCTTTTCTTTTCCCTCCTCATTAGGCTGGCCCTCTCTCTCCCTTATTTTAATTATTTCCTTCCTTGTTAAGGAATTCAGTTAGGGGAATAATTAACTACCTATTTATCATTCCCTCAATCATATTTGAATATAAAATTTTAAATACCTTGATTAGAGAAAAATCTGAAATTTAATTTCAGATTTTTAATTATATTTTCTTCCCTCACCCCCTCCGTTCTACATCATCCACTCTCCTAACTGGGTTATCAAAAGGATGGCATTTTATATGACCAAATCATCTAAGGCAACTCTTTGATCTTATCTTCCATTGGAGTTACTCCAACCTTTTCATATATATACTCATTTTACATTCTATCTATAAGAGTGAAGCCACTCATCTACCTGAGCATCCTCATCTTTGCAACACTTAATTTATGCTTCTCTTTTAATGACCAACATTTTGCGCCATAAAGCATTGCAATTCTCACCACCATCTTATATAATTTTCCCTTAAGTTTGTGAGGCACTTTTCTATCACACAACAAGCTTGATGCATCTCTCCACTTCAACCATCCAACTTGAATTCTACTAATAATATCCCCATTTATTTTTCATCACTTTGAACATGAGACCCGACATATCTAAAATGTGTACTCTTATTAATAACTTGATTGCCCAAATTCACAATCCCTCCACTAGATCTATTGCTACTAAATTACATTCTATGTATTCGGTTTTAGATCTACTCAAACAAAAACTTTTAGACTTTGAAGTTGACATCTATAATTCAAATTTACCTTAAACTCCCTCTCTAGTCTTATCAACAAGAAGAATGTCATCAACAAAAAAATATAGACCGAGGGTACTTCAGTATAAGGATGTGTTTGAATTTTGTATTTGTTTGGATTTTTTTTTTCTTCTAAATTCAAGATTATGATAAATTTTGTTAGAATCATTGTTTAGTTTGTGGTTAATTTTTTTGTTATTTGAATATGAATCTTATTTATGATTTAGTTTCTTTTTATTGTGGAGTCATTTAGGATTGATAAGATATATTTTTAAATTAATTTTTATATACTTTTGCTTATAAATAGGCTAGAGTCTCATTAAAAAAAATTAATATGACATTTATTCCAAAGTTCTTTTTCTCTTTTCTATTTCATAGTGAGGGGATTGAGGGTTGAGGCTTTTGGTCGGGATACTTGTTGGCTCAAGGAAAGAATTTAAGTGGTCTGTTCCAAATGGGGGATTCAACAAGCCTCGAAGGAGTGGTGGTTGACATCCTTGTGGAGTGGAGAAGAAGACTGATGAAGACATACGAAAATGATTAATATTTTTGATTTAGCTTTGTAGCCTGCTTCCATGGTGAAATGATGTGGAGATGTCCATTCAGGAAGGCGAAATGTACTATGCATTGGGAAGGAGATGGAAAATTACTCATTTTTGTTTACTCAAGTTCCACCTCAATAGCATAATGAAACCCAGTTGTGTGCTATTGGATCAAAAGCTTTTATATAGAGTCAGTCCTCTAATTGGCTGCATGAGGAATCTTTGTTCGTCTGAGAGTAATGTGCAAATCTTTTTGTTATTTGTCATGACTGAATGTAGTGTAACGACACATAAAATTTTCAATTGGACTTTTATTAGAATGTGTGTTGAATGTGTTTAGGCTAGTTTGACAATGGGCAATGCGATGTAATAAGTCTTATTGTGACATTTTGTATTGATCGGCTTAAGGCCAATTGATAGTAGGAAATTTTTAGACATTCAAAATGATAATCACATTATGTTTAAGCACCTTTATAAATATCCCAAAAGTTCAGGCTTGTTTGATAATGGGTGATGCCCAATATGCCTTATTGTGAATTTGTGATATCTTAGATTGATTGGCTCAAGGGCATCTGTGGCAAATCAGTTTCCTTTTGTTGCTGACAAAAAAATTAGGGTGGCATAAGTTATTACGATGAAGTCTTCAGGCCGACCAAATATAAGGTATTACGATTGTGCTAACTTAGGTGAGATGATGGGAGTCTTTTTGGTAATATAAGTAGATGATATAGTGCCAACTTAAGTTTGAAATTGTTGACATTGTGGCAAATATGGCATTTGAGGATCCCCTCTAAGTTTAATCTTTCTACCAGCTCCAAAGATGTGAACTATGGAATTTGGTCTGTTGGTTGTATATCACTACGTTGTCTGGGAGGGAGAGAGTTGGCATTGAGGAGAACAAAGATAAAACAAGAGTTAAGCCTTTGACTCAACATATTTTCCTACTCGGGGAAGGACGTTACTTATTTTCGAAGGATGTAGCTCGAAAGCCTTAAAAGAGTAGTAGTTTATGTTTCTGTGGAGGCCAGGAGACAGGAAGACATGTGAAGATGAATTTATGTGGTTTGATTTTATAAGCTGTGCCCATAGTGTAATAAGGGGAGGAGTAAACTATGAAAGATAGGGTTCTCAATTTGGGTTAATGGGTTGAGTTTAGGTTAGACTTAAATTTGACATGTTTTGAACATGAACCATTTATCATACGAATCAAAATGCTTGACCCAAACCGGGCTTGGTATGACCTCCCCCTAACTTGTGTAAAACGTTCAATATATGGGTCATGCAATTTTACCTAGTGATTCTACCTAACAACCCTCTACCTAACAACCCTTGATTGCTTTTCCTCAAGAAAAAGAAAGGACAATTGTTTGTGCAACAAACTCAAAGAAACATCTCCTAAGAAGTTGTTGTAGGATTCAACTAAGCATAGGAACCATTATCCAAATTTAATGGCTAGATGCAAGCAAATACTTTGAGCAATTACCTCGAATGTTGTAGTAAATAAAATTAGTCATCCATCCATCATCATAGGAGCATGTGGAAGAATAATGAAAAATAAATATATCTTCCCATGACCCATCACAATAAACAAACCTCTTATTCTTAAAATACAAGCAGAATATACAGCACTAGTAGATGAGTTTGAAATTCTTTCTCTAAAAAATGGAAGTGGTACATGCAGGTTGCTGAGGAGTTTGGTAGTAGTCAAGGGCTAAGAGTAGGTTTTGAAGGAAACTTGAATGTTACCCGCACGAATGTGACATCTTCATGGCGGAAGGGTTGAAGAGGCGAACTTGTAAAGTGTGGAAGGGGCAAACCATTGCTTTTAGGGCAAGTCACACGCAATTGCAAGTACCTAGGTTAATTCAAGTTGATTTTGGTTAATCAGACCAACTTGAACCCGATCCAAACGGTAATTGTGTCTACATTTAAACTAAAATTTGGCCTGAATAATGATTGGCTTAACCTGGAACTAGCTTTTTTGGGTTGAGTTCATGTTGGATAATCTTGTTGGGTCATTTTTAATACTCTTATAATCTTATTGATATGTAAAATGTATAATTTGTAGGGAAGGTCCACCATTATCTTATTGGGTGATGTTGATAAGGTATAGAGGAGGAGAGGGAAGAGGAGGAAGGACGGCCTTTTTGTTTGTGCGAGTTCAAGCTTAAGAAGTTAGTGATGCACAATTGTGTGGTGTTAACTGGTTATTTGTGCTGTGCACGAAGGACATATAGTGCCTTTGAACTTTGAGAGCTACATGTGCTCTAAATATGCTCATATTGAGTTGTTCAGGGTCAACTTTGTGTCAGAACCAGATGTTGACGGTCTTGGTCTACTGACTTGAAGCTAGTTGGTAGAACTTGTTTAGGGCTTCTTTGGGAGGCTGGATGAGAGATGCTAGTTTGGTTGAATCGCGTAAGCACTAACAAATATTAGTAAATACTGACATTGACTGGGAAAGGTCAATGAGATGCCATGAAAGTCTCAATAAATGATTTTGATCTTTTACAGATGGGTATTCGACAAAGCTAAGAGAGATGATCGAAAGTTGTGGGACTCGATTAACAAATGACTTACATCATGGTGGAAGATTACCAGATGTTGAGGGAGAGGGCAGCTAGAGCTGTTAGTGCAAGAATACCAATGATTGGGGGAATTGGTGGGTTAGACTGTCTTCCTAAATCCAAGAGCAACTAGAGGATATATTGGGCAACAAGGCGATGGTAGAGAATGCACTTACTAGAGGAGCTTGTGATCATGAGGGTTGAGGCTCCAGCTCTTGACAAGATTCAGGAACATTGGATAGGATGACCTGATGACTTAATTTCTAGTTAGAAGATCCTTGGGGTTGATGGAGGTCTATTTTGAGCTGGTCTTGTGTCAAATAATTAGTTTCAATTTATTCAGTGGGTCAACCCAAGAGGCTTCCTCCTCTAAGGGGTTCGTATCTTGATAGTTGCCAGCTAAACACACATCGTTAATTTGGTACGAGCAACTAGGAATTACACTGCTTGAACTGAGCTTGGTTCTAGCCAAAGCATATTTATCTGTGGTCAGTATGAATTAGCCTTAAGAGCCAAAGTACTATGCTTAACCACCAGTGCAATCTTTGATATGTCGGGCAACATGACTTTTTTGTATCCCCTAATGTGTGGCGTACAGTGAAGTTATGTGAAATTTTTGGATAATGTTTAAGATGAGTGCTATCCAAATTTTGTCAGCATGCCACTTATTACTGTGGTATGAAAAAAAGAGATAAACGTTATTCCTGTCTCTAAAATGACAAAATGCATAACTTAAAACATGGACAATAATATTGGTTGTCTATTGAAATTTTTGGACGAACATGAAAATCTTTGATGGTACTCTAACAAGGACTATGCAAATAGTGGTAAGAATTGGCTATAATAAACTATGAAATGAATAAAACATAAATCAGAGTGTTCTCTGAGCTCTATGGTGAACAAACTCTTACATTATGAATATGTATGACTCAAAATGATTGTTTGAGGATAACCAAGCATCCACTATTACCTTATCTTAAAACTAGATCACCAGTGCAAATGAAATGTGGCCAAGTCAACTCAAGGTTTAATTCAAGTCAACTAAGCTCAACTCAATTCCATCTTTTTGATTTGGTAAGTATCAAAATTTGAAAATTTGAGAACAAATAAAAAATCTCACATTTTCAAAATTTAGATTTTTTATGAATCCCAATTTACCAACTTGCTATTAAATTTCTAGAAGTTAAAAAAATCAAATTATGAATTTTTTATGGGGACCTTCCCATCATCAACATCTACCCACAGTAAAATTTTCACATTGAAATTTTGTCTAGTTTTATTGCAATGATTTCTTCTTTTTGGTTTATTTTAAAATTCCAAAAAAAAAAAAAAAAAAAAAAAACTTGGTTTGCTCGAGACAGTAGAGGGTTCTATCCAAGATAGAGTATTGTTTTGCACAGGAAATTGAGAATACTTAATGATTGAAATTACTCTAAAGAGGCCATGTTTTGAAACTTTAAGATAGAAAAATAAGCGATAAGATACTAACCTTAAGTGAGATGAATGAGTATTACTAGTTTAAGCACTAAAGGTCTTAGAATTCAAGAATAAGATCTCCAAAATTCCTAGGTCCCCTCTATGAGTTTGAGGGATGTTACTTATAAGTGTGAAGCTAATTGTTAACTTTCTGGTGATTCTCGGAGAGAGTCGTTCATCAACTCATAATTTGTAATTAATGAAATGCTGTAATTATTTGATAATTAAGAATTTTGTTTTATGGAATGACTTTGTTTCTTCAATTAGATTTTAGGCACACAAAGAAAACCTGAGAAGCAATATTGAAACTTCTGACTCAAAATTTTATGAGGGTTGTACAGGATGCAACAATAAAGACGAGAACTTCCTCCTCAGTTGAAGAAATAGTGAGCTCTACCGTTGAGCAAGTTGAGACAGCGAGCACGAAAATTCTTGTGAAAGAAAAAAGAGATTACTTTTGTGGACATTTAAACGGAAAAGAATGTGGAGAAATGTACCATGGCTTCAGAGAAGGAATTCAAAGAGTTTTTAGATTATGAAAGGCATGCTTTTAAAATTAATTTATATTGTTTAAAAGATATAATTTTTTAATCAAATTGATTTGGTTTGAGGGCTGATTCTATCTGATTGGTTAATATTATAGTTTAGGTCCAATTTCAGCAACCATTACGGAGACTATTCGGACGAAAGAGATGATCCTTTACTTTCTTACAAGATTGGGCAATCATCTTCCCCCAAAACTTCCTGATTGTAGACTAAATGCTTCTCGGGTTGCAATGAAGGCAATTGTAGGCACTTCTACTTCAGCTACTCTAGGAGCAAATACAATAAAAAAGAAGAGAGAAATTCTCTCACTGATTTGATTATTGATAGTAATGAAGGAAGAGATTAGGCACTGCTTGGAAAAGGTGAGCAGGATGATATTAAAACCCATGAATGTCATTCAGTGTCTCACTTATTACATTTGGTAAAAATCCCAAGCTTATTTTGCTATATCAAAATTTTGACTTTTTCAAAAATTTCTAAAACATCACTCCAATTTATCATAAAAAAATTGTAATTCTCCACTTAATGAACTTCGTATTCCACCAAATGACATGCAATCACTTGCATTTGTTGCCCCTTACCAAGTATGCCTTCCCCCCACCATTCCTTTAGAACGAGGCTAAACTATCACCTGCAATTGAATATCTCGTTTTCCTAGCAGTGAGGATTAGGGGTTTAAGTGAGCCGAGCCGGCTCGAGCTTGACTCGTTTATGGGCTCGCGAGCCGAGCTTATCGAGCTCACGAGTCGAGCTCAGCTCGAGTTCGAGCTTGTTTAGTAATCGAGTTCGAGCTTGAGCCGGCTAGAATAAATATTAATATTTTTAAAATAATTTTATTTTATTTGTTAAATTTAAATATAAAAAAATAATAGTAAAAACCACCTAAGTTTTATTTAAATGTTAAACATTTCTTTTTTTTTTTTTTCTAAATTTTTACTAAGTTTTAAAAATCCCGCTTAAGTTTAAGAAATTCCGCTTAAATTTAAAATTTCCCGCACATTGCTTGCGAGCCGGCTCGAGCTCGTTTACAGTGAGGCGAGCTCGAGTTCGAGCTCGCTTTCCAACTAAATAAGGGCCTAAACTCGACTCGTTTACACCCCTAGTGAGGATTACGCGATCTACTGCTCGTAGATTTTCCTATGTCATACTCTCCTAAATCAAATATTTCCCAACCATCTTGCAAAATGAGACGAAACCATACCTTTTGGATGATGCTAAACTAACACATCAATTAAATCTCTTCTCTTCAAGCAACGCATTTGACATAGCTGAATTTTCTCACAAATTCATCAATGCTCCATTAAATGCAAATATGGATTAGCTAAAATATGGATTAGCTCCATTCTCTCAATCGCTCCAAAATATGGATTAGCTAAAACTACATAATAAAAATGATTCCAAATTTCCTTTTGCTACTCCAAATCCTATTCAAACTAAAACTATCCCAGTCCCACCCTGCTGAGCCCTTGTATAGAACTAATCCCCTAGCCAACTCAAGAAAGGCCCAGGCCAAACTAGTTCAATAATGGATTATTTGGCGAAGCACGAATCATGCCTTTGTCTAATGGGTCGCTCTACCAATTCATTGCTCTACCTTCTGCATCCATTCAAGTATAGTATAATTATGCCAGGTGGAGTCTAATATAACTCTAAATGCCAGTTGAAGGTCTGCAACTAACCTTAAAATTCAATTATTGCTCCACTTTTTTTTCGTGACAAAGACCAAAGTTATCATAAGATGTTTTTTTTTTTACACTGACCTATTCATTAAGTCAACTTGTTCAATTCAATGATGAGATGAGTCATTGACTATGATATATCTTGAACTTCCAATGAACTGAATAATTGCTAAAATGACATCTAGGGATTGTTTATGATGTCGCCCAAGATTCACGTCGAGCCTGGAGAAGGATTTCACAAGCAATGGAACAGCTAAACGGAGCTGTAAGCTCCCTGGAGTTTGTCTATTGATAGAGTTTTTGTAAAATAAACTGTGTACATTTCCCTGTACCCTTTCTCCTATATGTAATTCCTTTTGCTAAAAGAAAATGACTATAAAAGAAATTGCAGAAAGAAAAACAAACTATTGCAGCAGATAACTAAAATAGTAAATGGGGTAGTGGAAAGCGTATCTGGTTGTTAGGCCGGTATGTTGTCCTGCAGGTATAGTCTAAGATGTGCTGCATCAGTCCTCTTCCGGTTCCGAAGAGCTCGACTCCGACGAGCTAATAGCGATAGCGCCATCATCAGGAGGATTATAGGCCCAAATATCGGAAACATTGAAGGTCGGTGAAGTGTTGCAATCCTCAGGCAGAGCAACCGAATAAGCATTGTCATTGATCTTTGCGGTAATGGGAATGAGACCAATCTTGCGACGAGATAATTTGGAGTAGGAACCTGGTGGAAATCGTTCTCGACGCATCCTGACCATAACAAGATCACCCACCTTAAACAATCGTTGGCGACGGTGCTTATCAACGGTTGATTTATACCGCAGGTTGGACTGAGTTATTTGACGCCGCACCTCAGCTAACATATCTGCATACTGTTCAGTGAAGGTAGTGGCAGCATTGGATTTACACTTGGGCAATATAGCTAAGTCAAGAGCTGTGTTGGGCGGCTTGGTGTAGACTATACTGAAGGGTGTCTTGCCCGTGGTTCTGTTGGTCATAGAGTTATAAGCAAATTCTGCTTTACTCAAAACTTCTTCCCATTGTCGCGGATGTTCTTGGACCAAGCATCAGAGCATATTGCCCAATGTCCGGTTGACAACTTCAGTCTGACCATCGGATTGAGGGTGATACGCCGAGCTTAGACGTATTTCCGTGCCGAGCATTTTCCACATTTCTCTCCAAAAGTGGCTTATAAATTTAACGTCACGATCCGACGTCAAACTGCGTGGTACCCCATGTAGACGAACAACCTCCTCAAAGAAAATATTAGCAATGACGATTGCATTGGAAGTCTTTCTACAAGAGAGAAAATGAGCCGTTTTCGAAAATTTGTCTACCACTACCATAATAGAGTCATTACCTTTCTTCATTCTCGGCAATCCCAAAACAAAATCCAGACTAAGATCTTCCCAAATCGAATCCGGAATGAGTAACGGCATGTAAAGGCCGGTATTTTGCAGTTCCTTTGTAAGCTTGGCAAACAGGGCAACTATCGATTAATCGGACTACGTCGCGACGAAGTCGAGGCCAAAAGAATCTGGATTGTAATTGTCGTAGCGTGTTGTCCTTGCCTGCGTGAGCCGCCAACGGGCCACGTGAGCTTCCCGAATGAGATATTGCCGCCAAGATGAAACTGGGATGCATAGAAGGTTTTTCTTAAACAGATATCCATGCCGAAGGGAGTAGTCGTCGACGGAGACCTGGTTTTTGCATTGATCCCACACTGTACCAAAATCAGAATCAGTACTATATAGATCTTTGAGACATTCCAATCCTGTTATTTCCGTCTATAGAGTGACTAATAGGTTCCGTTTTTTGCTTAATGCATCTGCCACCTTATTGTCAGTTCTGGGCTTGTGTTTAATGGTAAATGAAAACCTTTGCAAGAACATTAGCCATCTCGCGTGCATGCGGTTGATTGACTTTTGGATATTGATGAATTGCAGAGCCTTGTTATCACTACAGAGAATAAATTCCTGGTGAAGTAAATACTGCTCCCACTGTTTCAAGGCTCGTATAACCGCGTAGAGTTCTTGTTCATATGCAGCCCATTTTTGCCTAGAATCACACAATTTCTCACTGTAGAAAGCTATCGGTTTCCCTTCTTGCGATAATACGGCTCCGACACCGATCGCCGAAGCATCGGTGTCCACAGTGAATAACTTACCAAAATCTGGCAAGGCGAGGACGGGAGCCGAGCTGAGAACATTTTTGATGGCATGAAAACTCTCTTGATGTTCATCTCCCCATTTGAATACTTTGGCCTTCAAACATTCAGTTATGGGAGCCATGATAAGGCTAAAATTTCTGATAAACTTGCGATAAAAGTTAGCTAGGCCATGGAAGCTGCGAACTTCAAAGAAGGATTGCGAAGTAGGCCATTCGGTGATCGCCATTACTTTTTTAACATCCATTTGTATACCTTCGGCAGATATTACAAACCCGAGAAAATGCACTGTTGAAACACCACACTCACATTTGAGAGTGTTTATGATGAGCTTTTGATCCTGTAAAGTTTCGAATAAGATGGTCAAATGCTCCAAATGTTGCTGCCAAGTGTTGTTGTACACTAAAATATCGTCAAAGTAAACGATACAAAACTTGCCCAAAAAACGGTTTCAACACCTCGTTCATCATTCGCAAGAAGGTAGAGGGCGCGTTGCACAATCCAAATGGCATTACTTTCCACTCAAACAATCCCTGTGGAGTTTTAAAAGCCGTCTTCCATTCATCTCCGGGACGGATATGGATTTGATGGCATCCGCTGCGTAGATCTATCTTGGAGAAAATGGAAGCCCTGGAAAAATGATCAAGTAATTCATTCACGCGGGGAACAGGAAAACGATATTTAATCGTTATTTTATTGATGGCCTTGCTGTCTATGCACATGCGCCAACTGCCATCTTTTTTTGGAACTAGTAGTGCGGGAACTGCACAAGGGCTCACACTAGTTTGAATCAATTGTTTTTCTAACAATTTATCCACCAATTCTTGCAAAATCTGCTGTTCCTTAGGATTGAGACGGTAATGTGGTAAATTTGGCAGGCTCGATCCAGGCACAAAATCAATTCGGTGCTGAATAGTACGTAGTGGTGGTAGCTCAAACGGCAAGTCTTCCGGCGCGATACTGGAGTACTGCTGTAATAATTTTTTGATTTCTTCTGGACATTGACGAGCATCATTAGGAAGTGACTTCTCTGTAACCAGCAAGGCATAAATCGGAGCAGGGTCCTTCCAGCATTGTACCAAGGCGGGCCCAGATACTAGATGAAGTGCATTTTGGCTTGAAGTTCCTGTATTACTGTCGTTTTGGTTGGGTAATAACCTCAATTTTCTTCCCTTCCACTCCAGAGTGTAGACATTAGCACGACAGTCATACATAGCCCCCGCATCGAATTGCCATGGCCTCCCTAAAATAAGGTGGCAGACGTCCATTTCGACGACGTCACAAACCACTTCGCACACATAGTTTCTCCCTATCGAGAAAGTTAGCCGGCAGGAATCAGTCACCGCGATTTAAACTCCCCTTTTGACCCAACTTATTTTGTAAGGATTTGTCCTCTTGGCTGTTTTCAGCTGTAAACTTTGTACTACTGATCGGGATACAACATTCTCCGTACAACCGCTATCGACAAGGAGGTCGCACACCTTTCCCATGATGGTACATCTAGTCCGAAAGAGAGCATGTCTCTGAGATTTCATGTTACTCCAGGGGGCTAGGAATAACCTTTCAAGCATTGTAATCACTGGCTCGCCATCATCCGCATAGACGTCCTCGGTCTCTTCCCCACAATCGGACTCAGCCTCGGCAGATCGGCCTCCTTCTTCTGGCTCTGCAAAATGTGCTTGTTGCCGTTGGGGAGATTCGTTGGATTTATGACCTGGCTGAAAACAACGAAAACATTTGATAGTGGATGGTTTAGCATAAGGATTATCTTTACCTGGCATTCTTGGTTTCTGCTGTGTCTTGGGTTCTGCCGCCACATTCGGTGGAGTTGTGGAGTTGTTATTTGTAGCAGGTAACTGAGATGATTTTCCTATGGGAGGCGATCCTTTGTTATGACTAGACCCTTGTTCTTGCCAATACTTACGGCTGTAAGATGTCCTAGATTGTCGGTTGTGTTGTAGCTCCGCTTTCATAGCAAAATTCACGGCCTGGGCTAGTGACCAAACTGAATTCAGCTCTAATTTATCCTGGATGCTATCCTTAAGACCGCCGATGTAGCTAGCCACTAGCTGATTTGCCGACTCATTTAAGTTGTTTCTAGCACTTAACCTGTTGAACTCCTCTGTATACTCACTTACGGATCAGGATCCTTGAACACAGTGCTGATAGCGGATGTAGAGGATCTGTTCGAAATCTGTAGGCAAGAATTGGGTGCGCAATAACTGTTTCATACGATTCCAATTGCGAACCAGACCTTTCCCTTCACGTTGTCGCTGCTGCAACGTCTGCGCCCACCAAGCGCTGGCTCCCCCTTTCAATCTACAAGTGACATATTTCACTTGTTTGCTAGATTCAATTTCCATGTAATAAAAAAAGTTCTCGACGGCCTTTTCCCAATCAAGATAGTCTTCGATGTGTAAATGTCCGTCAAAAAAAGGAGAGTCTAATTTCACCTTGAATTCGTTTTGACGGTAAGCAGGCATCAGTCGGTTTCGCCTCAAGTTTTCGGGATAATAAGGATTGCCAATCTCTTCTTCCCCCGAATCAGCGCTGCCGCAGCTTCTCTGTAAGATTGCATCTCATCCTCTGAGTCAGATATTTCTTGTAACAGTGGTTGATGTCGCCAATGCCTTGCTGCGATCATTCCCCGTCTCCCGCCGGGTCTTATTGGTGCAGTCTGCAGTAGTTCTTCACGCTGATTTCGCTGGGGTATGGTCTCACCTTTATGAGATTGAACTCGCGGCGCATTTCGATCGTCAGTAGCTGCACTTCGGCGGCGAGCTCGTCGATTCGACGATTGACGTTATCCTGGTTTGCCCACAGTGAATCGAGACTCTGCGATTCTTCGGATACAGGTGCCTTGCCGCGATCCGCCATCTCCACTCTCGCTCTCCGTAGCTCTGATACCAAACTATGATGTCGCCCAAGATTCACGTCAAGCCTGGAGAAGGATTTCGCAAGCAATGGAACAGCTAAACGAAGTTGTATGCTCCCTGGAGTTTGTCTATTGATAGAGTTTTTGTAAAATAATCTGTGTACATTTCCCTGTACCTTTTCTCCTATATGTAATTCCTTTTGCTAAAAGAAAATGACTATAAAAGAAATTGCAGAAAGAAAAACAAACTATTGCAGCAGATAACTAAAATAGTAAATGGGGTAGTGGAAAGCGTATCTGGTTGTTAGGCCGGTATGCTGTCCTGCAGGTATAGTCTAAGATGTGCTGCATCAGTTGCAAGTTGTAAGTATTTATAATTCATTTGTATTTTAGATATAGAGTACAGTAAGGTTACTCATTATTTTTTCAATTCCATAAAATGTCTTGGCAAGATTGTCCTCTCTCGTGTTACCTCTTTTTGCATTGTGATGGATGGCTTATCTAACCTCTTTGAGATAAATTCCTGACAATGCATATTAAGGTATTACCATCAATCAATACCAAGTTTCTCGCCCCATCATAGCCTTTTAACTTTGCTTATAGATGCTCGCTTATTTGAAGACTCAATTCTACCTCTCCATTAAATTGCTGGTGGTAAGCAAAATATGGCTTAATTTTGAAATTTTCTTCTCTATGGCATTCACCTTTCTGTAAAAAAAATTTATGGATGTTGCTTTCTCATTCAGAACTAAACTTTCTTTTGTCATTTGTAATTGCAATAATCTTAAATTCTTTTGGGATCCTTGGTGTAATGGTAATTCTCTAAAAGAGATATTTGATAATAAGATTTTCTCCTCTATCCCCTTCCTTTCAGCCTCTCCTCTCAATGTGCTGATTAATGGCTACAATTTGAATTTAGATGATATATAAATTCAAACATCACCAATCTCATTAAAAAACTCCCCATTCATGTGGATGGGACTAACAGTGTTGTTTGGGATGCAAATCACAACCCTACATGTAAGGGCTTCCTTCCTTCATTCCACAACAATTTACCCTCCGTAAATTGATATAAGCACACACCGTATAAAGTTTACTCCATAAGACCACGTTATTTGCTTGGCTTTGCATATGATGGGTAGCTTTAAAAGGGCAGATGTGCTTCAAGATCAAATAGGATGGCTAATATTTTTGTTTCGACCATCAATAAACAAAAAATCACCTTTTTTTATCGCCCTTACACTTTCACCATGCTTTTCCTCGGGCTTCCTCGTTCCTTCTTAAGCTCAACCTGCACTAAATCTAGAATCATATCATTGACATAATAGTACCATATATTACTATAAAGAACCTATAAACTATCTTACCTCATGCAGCAGCATTTACCACATTTGGCATGAAATAAATGAAAGAAAGTTTGGCACCAACTTCTCAAGCAATTCCACTTTCTTTTAAGAAATTTGCGTTGCTGTGAGGGCTAAGTGCAGAACTTTGAAAAAAAAAAAAAACTGTGCTCTAAGATATTATATTGTGATGTTTTGGAACGTTTTTGTTGCTCAAGGTTTCTTGTTGCTTTTTATATACATAAGATGCTTTGCATACCTTTTGCTCAACTATTTAATTTTTTAAAAGCATTCGGGGATTGTCAACCCCCTCGCCTTTTGGTATTATATAGGAGAAATTTGATTATTTGGTTATTTTGTGCACATTTCATTTGAATGGCCTCCAATAACCATGGGTTTGCAATGCTAGCTCTCTACTAGATGCCCCCTTTCTAACCAGCTTATACCTTCAATCAAATTAAATTTGCTGGTTGTTTTTGTTGCTGGCTTTCCCCAGGACTACATTTATTAATGTGCACTGAAACTGGATGCGTTTTCTATTTGCACAAGATTTTGCTTGACAAAAATATGGCTGCTACTTGCTGATTGCTTTCTGACCTATATTGGCTATTGTTTGTATAGTATCGATGGCCTCTAACTAATATGGTGGCTTTGCTTGGATTAATTATTTTGTGCGGACGCAGAACGTCTTCTGGAGACCAACTAGAATGCGCCACACATTATCCTTTTCGCTTTGTACTGCTCAGTATACCACGGCTCGATACTGCTGACTTGACGCTTTCTGATTGGTCTCCGAATAATGTTCTGTGTCTGGCCTCTGCACAGAATAATTTCACCTTTGCTTGGGGTTTCAATTGTGAGTCATTATATTTTGGCCATTCATTATTTATAGCTAGAATGTTTTTTTTTGTTGTTCTTACCATTAGGATGACCTCTGACAAATACAGGGGCTTTACTTGGGGTTTCACTTATGACATTCATATTTTGGCCAATCATTATTGATACTAGAATGTTTTTTTTTTTTTTGTTATAGAGATTTATTTCTTAATTCTCTTCAATGTAAATTTTTGTTTTACTTTTCTTTTGGTCTGTTTTAGAACTATTTGCTCACATACATGGAAGCTAAGTTCCTCTTGATTACTCAAGTTGGAGTCTAGCCTTAAATTTCCTCAAGAAGAAAAGAATGTTTGGGATTGTTTGACAAAATGGTCACTTTTTACCTTTGTTCATAATCATCAATAAATACAAACTAAAGGGCTTAACGGTTATTTTGCATATATATATATATATATATATATATATATATATATATATATATATATATATATATATATATAACAGTTAGGATGGACAGGAAAACACTATAGTAGTTATTCCTGTATATTTGCCACAAGATTCACCGTTGATTTATTAAATTATTTCCATGAATAGGTCGTTCTTAGCAAAATTATTGATATCAATAATGACAACAAGAGATGAGGACTGGTTGTTGAGCGCGAAAAATTATTTTGTGCGGAGTTCAGACCCCAATGAAAATGAGCCACGTCTGGTATCGAGCTTATACCGAGCGGTACTTGATACTCGGTACCGCTCGATACTTGAGCCTAAATCGGACGGTTCTCCCGTCCGGTGTCAGCACATAATAATCTCTCGTTGAGCGCAGGGTAGAAAAATAGAAATCATTCAGTGCGGATTTCATTCAGATTGTGAGTGTATACACTGTATATAAATAATATATATTCAATTTGAATTAAACTGCATATAAGAATTATACATAGTATACATAATGTGTACACTCAGTCCAGATCATCCGGGTTCCACACGAAATAATTTCTCGTAGAAATTCCTAAGGACCCTTAGGCTTTCTTCTATATTCACATTTCCATTCTTTTAATTATTTATTTTCATTTTTATTTTTAGCGCTATTGATTAGGTTGTTTTAAGTATTATATTGTGTTTTTTAGTTGTCAATAGGCTTATTAGCATTTAATGAAAGGTATAAATAACCTTAATTGGAAAGATTTGCCATATTTAATCGGCATGATGATCGTAAAGTTAATTCACTATTTCCTTCTTTTAATGTGGCATTCATAGATAAAGACTTTCATTGACTTGATAATTTTTAACACATTGAAGATAAGAACAATTGTGGGGTATTTTCAGGATTTATGTCACATTTAGATGAGTTTTATGCACAGAATATGTCTAAATTCCTAATACTTGAAATAAAATGAACATCTATCATTTATGTGTTTATATAAGGAGTGTTAAAATCGGTTTGTGTGTCGGGTTCGTGTCCAACTCGAAATTGTTCAAAGTTGAATCAAATAAATCCAAATACAATTCATTTAATAAACCCATGTGTGATTGATCTTGTTCAAGTTTTGTTTTTGTTTTTCCAATCAAGTCCACCTAGATAACTTATATTGGGATGTATCAGCTTTCTTACTGCTTAAAGAGTAAGATCTAGGGCCTATTTGGTAGCACCCATGATTTCATTTAAGTAGGATTTCGTAAATCCTTCAGATTTGATTTACGAATTCTTGATTTACGAAATCCTAGGGAGGTTAAATCCTGAAAATTGTTTGGTAACATTCATGATAAATCCTGTTAAATCATTTGTGACTGTTTGGCGGTTCAATTCAGGATTTAAGACGATTAAAAGAGTTGACATTTATTCTTAGGATAATTAAAGTACGACAATAAAAGTTTAAATAAAACATAAAAAAAACTTTATTAATACTAAATAATTATTTAATTAATATTTATAATATTTTTTTATTTTTTTATTTATAATATTTTATAATAATTATTTTTTATTTAAAATAATATTTAATCCTATTAATTATTTTGAAATAACTTATTATTTAATTAATAATTTAATTAATTATTTTAATATTATTTAGGTAATTTTACTTAATTATTAATTTTTATATTATATTAATTAAAATATTCATCGATAACTTAGAGGAGTCTAGGTTTTACTTTTCCCTGCTATAGTTCGTTCGGCTTCGTTCGTCCTTCGCATGAGTGTAGAGTTTTACACGAGTTCTTCGTCGCTGTCGACTTTGCTCCTTCGACGACGTTCCCTTCCTGTTGGATCGGAAGTTACGAAATTATTTTTATCGGAAGCAACAACGGGAGCTCGCTTGCTTTGAAGGTAACTTTCTCCCTTTCGCGCGCTTCTTCGGCCAAATCCCGTAAATCCGCCGAACCGCAGGATTTGGTAAATCCGGGATTTGAAAAGAGGTAATTTTCCGTCAAACGCTGCTTTGATTTAACGTGAGATTTGGTTTTGCATTTTTTGCCGTTTGGCTGGATTTAGGTCAAATCCGCTTCAAATCCGGCCTAAATCCTGCATCCAAACAGCTCCTTAGCTTTCTATTTTCTGGCGTTTGGCAGGATTTAGAGTCTCAACAATTTCCAATGGCAGAAGATCATCGATCATTTGTGGACCACTATGCCGTTCTTGGGCTACCTTCTGGTGAGGAAGGAACAAAAATCTCTCTCGAAGAGATCAAGAAAGCATATCGCAACCAATCTCGTATCCGCCATCCGGACAAGCGCCCCAATGATCCTAACGCCACCGCAGATTTCCAGTTTCTGACAACTTCATTTGAGTTTCTCAGCAACGAGACGACGCGCTCATGTTTTGATGCGAAGCTCCGAACTCGGCGCGAACGTGTCCTCCGCTATTCGTTTCAGAATGCAAAGCGCCGGAAAATGGCCACTGATCTTGAGCAGAGGGAGCGAACTGTAGCTGCAGATCCTTCCGAGGAGGTCCGGCGGAAGGAAAAGATGAAGGCGGATGAGCTGAAAAGGGAGATCGCGGAGTTTAAAGCAAGGCGCATGAAGAAGGCCTTTGAGCCGGTTAGACTGTCCCGCCTTCCTGTGCTTAGATATACTTGAAAAAGAATATCTTTTTAATTTTTTCTTAACCGTCTTTTGAAAAAATGACTTTTTAATTTGGGGGATTTATATAAATACTACTTTATTTCATAGTGTTTTTTATATAATATTATATAAATATTATTTTTATATAAGATTTATTTAAATTTTATTTTAAATATTATTGATTTAATTTATTAATTAAGTATTCACAAAAAAATTTAAAATAAACAATTATACATAAATTTATTTTAATTTAAAATTTTTAGGCCATTTAATATAGATGAAATATTGGATAAAAATATTAATTTATTTAATTTTAATATATTTCCAGCAAAATTTTATTAGAATGATATGTAATATGATATTTAAAATTAATTTTAATATTTCAAAATTAAAATTTCATTCTAATAAAATTTTGATGAAAATATATTACAATTTCAAATTTATTATTTAAAAAAATTATATGTAAAATGATATTTAAAATTAATTTTAATATTTCAAAAATAAAATTTCATTCTAATAAAAAGCTGATGAAAATATATTAAAATTTAATAAAATATTAGTTTTATCCTATATTACATTAGATTTTTTTTAAGGAGTAGGGACAATATAGATTTTTAGCAGTAGGAGCATGTGAGTGTGAGTTTTAAAATTTAAGACGGAACGAACAAGCCAATCAAATTGGCTCATTCTGAAGAATGCATCAAATGACTTGGTGTATTCTTTATAATGCATCATACAAATTGGCGCATTCACCCTACATGCTGCCTAGTCAACTGAACTGAATTTCGCAGAACTATAATAGTGCACCATATTCAAGAGCACATTCAATGGAATGCGCCAAACAATTTTGCGCATTCCATTGAATGCGCCAAACTTTTTGGCTTATTCTAAAAATACCAAACAATTTGGTGCATTCAATGGAATGCGCTATCTTATTTTGGCTAGTTTGATTTTTTTAAATTTTTTTTAATATTCTGCTCCTACTCCTAATTTAAATTGAACACTTGCTCCTTAAAAAATTTTTATTGCATCTATATTAAATGGCCTAAAAAGTTTAAATTAAAATAAATTTATGTATAATTGTTTATTTTAATTAAAAATTTTCTTTAAATACTTAATAAATTAAATCAATAGTATTTAAATAAAAATTAAATTATATATATATATATATATATATATATATATATATATATATATATATATAAAACAATTTCTCCCGTCATCTCTCTCTTACTCTTCCCACCCTCCTCTCTCCCCCTTATATGTATATATCTCTCTCTCTCCCTATTCCTATTATTTTAGTATTTTAAACTTAATGCACCAAATGATCTGGGGGTATTTAAAATGCACCAAATTATTTGACTATTTTGCCTCTTTATATATATATATATATATATATATATATATATATATATATATATATATATATATATATATATATATATATATATATATATATATATATATATATATATATATATATATATATATATATATATATATATATATATTTTAAGTATGCTCCTTTAACTAAATTTAACAAATAATTTGCTTTTTTTTTTTAAATTTGGCCATTGTTAAAATGGATGCACTCTTATTTATTCAATTGGTTTATGGGCAGCAGAACAGGAAAGATAATGTAGAGGGAGAGAAGAAAGATTCAAGTTTGGATAAAGGGAGGATGCTGAAGGTCATTTGGGAGACAAGTGCTGGTGATTATAGTGCTGCCAAGCTACGAGGAATCTTTGAGACGTTTGGCATAGTTGAAGATGTTCTGATCCGAACAAATAGTTTAAAGAAGAAGTCTTCAGCTATTATTGTAATGGCTTCCAAAGGTGCTACGGTAAGCTCTTTTTATTTTGTATGATATATATAAGCTGATCAATGAAAAAAACTTGTCATCTGCATCTTTACTTTCTAATATGCTATTTTGATGGTTAAGATTGAAGCTTATTTTTTCTTATTTTTTATTATTTTTTTTAAGCTTATTTTTTCTCGTTCATCAGGTGAGAGCCATACAAAGTATGAGTGGTGACACAACAAATCCCTTGCTTGTTCTTCCACTGGAACCCATTGCACCTAGCTTTTCAAGTACCTCGTCTACAAATCAGAACGAGAGCATGGGCCCTGAATTTAATAATGTTGTCGGAGCTGGCTTTCAAAAATACGAGGCGTTTGTTATGAAGAAACTTCAGGAGGTAGATATTCATTTTCTAAGGATTGATCTACTTTAATGCATATTATTGCGTTCATGTCATGCTATATATTGCACTCGCAAGTCGCCATAAGATTTCTCATCCGTCCTTTTAGTTATCTTTTCTTCATTACAAACTCATTTAATGAATGTAGGACAAAATTCATGATAATACTTTATTTTGTAAAAGTTGATGCCTTATTTATTATTATTTTTTCTAATCATGCAAGCATGTCTTTCCACTTGATTGTTCTGACTTCAGGTTCTGGTGCTATTTTTCTCTGTTAGCTTAGTGGAACTGTGGACGTAGGCTAATGTCTTTCCACTTCATTATTTTTTCTAATTACTATTATCTCATGCAGGCATCTCATTTATGCTGTGGCACGCCAAACAAATCTTGTTAACAAATAAAACATTAGTGAATATATGGGTTTAAATATTTATTGTTTGCACATGCCAACTATTGTTGTTTGATGGTTTGAGCTTTTGATTCCCTGTTAGTTAAATTTGTCATTTTGCTCTTCGTGGCCTCTGCAGTTTTTTAAATGAATGGTTCTTCTATGGTTGCAGGCTTATGAAAAGAACAAATGCATGTGATAGTACAAGAGAATTATTTACCACAATGGGAAAATACTGGTACATAAAGCATTTCATATCTTCAGGGGAGGCATTCACATACTTGTAGGTTATCATTGTATCCATCTATTGATTCACGAGAGATCTTTACTCTGATCTTCGAACCATTTTTATTCAATAGTTTTTATGTTCTTAGGATATTGTATCATGATTCACCGTTGCCTGGCAAGGTTTATGTGAATGTATTCATGTCTGATGTGCCTGTCAAGATTTGCCTGAGCTCTGTGGCTCAATAACATAACATGCTTTGTAAAGGTTCATCATCTTTTCTGCTTAAAGACCGGATAATCAAATTAAGCATACAAAATTGAGTTGTCTGTGCTGAACCAGATGGTTATAGTTCATTTCAAATTTTACCACTCCACTCTTATCTGTTGAAATTTAAGTAATAGTTTATTTTTCATGTTGTTGATTCTTTAAGATGATAATGATGTGATGTTTATGATCTTTCATAGCAATATATCTAAATGCAATATATACAAGTTCATCTACATTATAAGCCTCATTTGAATATTTGATCCATGATAGCTTTCTTTTTGGTGCCTGATAGAGTGGCTTGCCATCTCAAATAGTTCTCATGTTTAATTGACTCTGATGGGAGTAAACAAGTTTTAGTGAGCTTGGATGAAATTGTTCCTCAACTGCCCTATGTAATATACTTAATTTTCACCTTCTTCATTGTTGCCAATGTTGTATTTAGTTTTATGGTTTTTGAACTTTATCTTGTTATCTCATTAAAATTAAACAACGTAGGGAATACTTTGTTGTTCCCTTTTATCAGATTGATTCGAAAATTCCTGCCTGTCAGTTCCTTACAAGCTGTTATATTTTTTTCCCTTATTTTTTAGTGATTGTAGAAAATAACACATTATATTTAAGATTGATGCTCCTTTCACCTGTAAATTCGGCGATAGTCAATACCCATAGACATGGCATGCCACACAAACAAAATCTTCACAATTTAGGAGGCATCTCTATTTTATTGTGCTTTCAAAATCTGAAAAGTGGATGCCAAATAAGTTTTAGTTTTGACTGGGGCGAACTTTTTTGCGTGTGAGAAGTTTTGTTCTATAAGAGTAGATTACCTGCACTCTAGAAATTCTCCATGAAAAGTTATGTTACTTTGACAATCAGTCCTTCGATTGATGCAGGACTAACTTAGATGCTATGGTTATGGTTTCATTTGAGCATTGCACAACTATTGAATTAGAATAATTTCAGAACAAAATTATAAGCAATCTTCAAACGACGATTAAGACAAGTGAAGCGATCAATTGCGTAGGCGAAATCACATGCTCCGAATTTGAACTATCAAGATAATTGAGAAAATAAAAAAAAAAACAATACCGATTAGTAGTTTTCAAATTAAATCCCTAATCTAACAACGAGACGTAGGATGCATAGAAGATTACACTCAATTTCTACAAATGACTAGGATTGTCAAGAGCAATTGAAGGCGCTTTCGTGATTACAATCATCCAATGAGAATTTAGATTTAGAAGAAATAAAATGCAAGTGAAAAGGAGAACCTTTGCTTAAGAAGACGCGGAGATCTTCTACTTGATGCCTCCAACGCCTTCGTCCATGGCTTCCGTCGAAGCAAAATATGATACGTCTCTTGAATATGGGTTGGGGGGTCTACTTCCAAGTGTTGATTCCAAAACCTGAAATTGTGTTCAGGTTCTTCCTCAAGAAATCTGAAATATTCCTGAATTTCCTCTCAAAAATCTGAGAAGAAACTTAGCTTTCAATGTTTGGGAGGAGTGGATTAGAGGGGAGCAAGAGTATGGACGTGAATCATAAGAGATTTAATGTGGAGAGGAGTTGTGAGAGGGAGGGGATCGGGTATGGAGAAGCTGGGCCGGCAATGTAGAGGAGATAGGGAATTTCTCTCCAAAACCATGAGAATTGTTTTAGAAAGAACTAAAGAGGTTCCTGGGTGTTTGAAATTTCAGCAAAGAGGGAGTAATGGGAATTTATGTTATTTCCAAAGGAGTCATTTGGCTTTTGGAAATAATTCCAACGGGGGTCTTGATGGAGCCGGCGGCATGCATGGCAGAGGAGTTTAGTGCAGGTAATTAAGGTTTCTTAATTAGGGTTTGATTTAAGAAAGGTTTATTTGGAATCCACTTGTATTTGAATTTCAAATTAAACCCAAAGCAAATACTTTCCTAAAATAGAAGAGCTAATTTAGGAAATAATTTGAGTTCAAATTTGAATGAATTTGAATTTCAAATTGATCCCAACTAAGCCCAACCCAATCAGGAAACAAAATAAAATAGGCAAGGGGATTAGTGGCCTGCGGCTATGGCCTTGGCCGGCGGCAAGGGGAATTGGGGATGCATGGCCGTGGAGTTTGGAAAGGGAGGGGGATCGGGTGAGGTAGCATTGGCCGTGACGGGGAGGAGGATGGGTGGAGGGTTTTGGAAGCTCGACGAGGATGCGATGACAAGAAAAAAAAGAAGATAAAACCACGAACCCTGCCGTCTCCAAGGTTGGTGGGTGATACGCCAATCTCCCTCTCTAGGGGATCTCTCCAAAACTCTCCAAGAACTCTCAAAGGCTCTCAAACAAAAGTGCAGGAAAATTCTTCATAATCATTCATTGCCTTGAAAATAAAACAAAGGGGCTTTAAATAGCCTCATACAAAAGACTCTAACTGACATGACACAAATGCCCTTAGGCTTACACATGACCACTCCCATACAAAAGGGTACAAAGGGAAAATAAATAAACACACATAAGCAAATAATAAAATGCATGAAAATAAAATATATCGACTCAAAAATATAACGAATCGATCGTGGCCGTAGATTGGCGGCCACGTCGCTGGTAAACTTTCCATGATGATCTAATGTCCCCATCATCGATGTTCCATGAAAATAACTGGTGGAAACCATCTGTAGATAAATGACAGAAGAGAGAATATTTCTACGGTTTCATCATTGGGATCTTATGCTATATTAGGTGACATTTGCGCCCCAACAGAATGTTTTCAATGATATGTAGAAGAAAGAAGAAGTTTAAGTCCTCCTTGCAATGAGGATTGCATGGTTGACTATGTCAAATGCCCCTAAATCAAATGGTTCACAACCATTCCTTTTGGATGATGCTAAACCAACACCTCAATCAAATCCCTTGTCTTCCTGACATCACGGTTGACGCAGTTGAATCTCCTCACAAATTCATCAACGCTCCACTATGCAAATAAGTGCAAATACAACAATCCCTCAATCTTCACAAAATGTTAATAACCTAAAACAACATAATAAAAATGATTCCATATTTCCTTTTGCTACACCAAATCCTATTCAAGCGATAGCCTATCCCAGTCCTACCTTCCTGAGCCCCACATATAAAATTAATCCCCCTAGCAAACTCACCAATGACCCATGCCAAACTAACTCGATAATATATAATTAGGAGAAGTAGGCTAAATGCCCCCTAATTGCAATCTCACTAGCAACGTAAATCATGCTTATACCTAATGGTTTGCTCTAGCAATTCACTGCTCAACCTCATGCTACATCAATAATACATTTGTGTATAAATTTTTTGTGAAGTATGAATTGCAACCTTACTGCTCAACCTCATGCTCTAGGAATTCACTGGCCAAACTAACTCGATAATAATTTAAATATTTTTATATTTGTGTATAAGATTTTTTTTATATTAATTTTTAGTGCATGAGCAAGAATGGTGACTATAACAAGGATGGCAGATGTAGGGGTGAGGTGGGTGGTGTTTGTGCTGATGCAAGGACATTTGAGGGCCCCAAATTGTCATAAGAATGAGATATCGAAGCTAGTTAGTTAAAGGAATGAGATTGGTTGTGGGGATCGAGTCGACATCAGACAGTCATGAGAAGGAGATTGAGGTATTGGAGGGTTAGGGGCTGCAGAGAATGAGATCATCACGTGAAGTTGGGAGTCAAGTGCATGCGGTGAGAATGATGTATTATGAATTCGCTTGATTTGAAGTTAGAGATTACATAAAAAATTGCTTGGAGGGGCATTCCAATTTCTGCAAAATAATATTTGCCTTTATTTTATAGTAAGCCAAATATCTAAAAATTTAAAGCCTCTTTATTTGAAATATGATAAACCCATAATACATTCAAGTGAACAAAGCTCTTATCAGCTTTGTTATCTAGAGTTGGCAATACACCCGTAATAGACTCAGTAGTGTGTCATGTGAGCCTATTATGTTTGCTTGGAGCTTTTATGATTCCCAACTAACCCATGAGAATGCCAACAATAAATTCTTTTTTGGAGAGTAAGCTTATATGATTTCCAACTACCCCACATGTCTGCAATTTTTTTTTGGGACATTTAGGCTAATTAAGGCAAACTCACACACTCATCGCATAGGCAAGCTACGAACTCAAAACCTATTGATTTGTAGTCAAAGCTATTAACCAACAGATCAAGATAAATTACGTCATTAGAAGAATCAAGAAGACGATTAAAAAAGATCATCATTATGGTCTCTATCGATTGGTGTCAGAGCTAAATATTTTTAAGGTAATTACAACAAAACCCATACCACCTCACTTCTACCCCCTTTTCTTGTTTCACACCAGCCCTTACACTAAATTCCATAAAAAAATTCGTGTTAATTAATATGGCCACTCTATAGATTATTAAGCTTTTGTCTGAAATAATTTATACTTGTTCCATTTTCTCGATCAGGGTTATATACTTCCTTCTTAGAAAAAGTTTTTCTATTATTTAGAAAAACTTTATAAAGGTTTCTACCCGTTCTATTGATTAATGCATTCAACTCTTATACCATTTTGAGATTATTCTTCTAATTTCATGTGAGATATTTCCATTTCATTGTTTTGCAAATACAATTGACTTTTTATGCAGTGTTTCAACAAGTAACAAAACAATATTTGTAATTGCAAGCACTCTTTATTTGTAGGGAGATTTTTTTACATGGCACCGAAATATTCCTTATTTAAAAACTATTTGATTTTTTTAAAATGAGGTACCAAACTCATGTTTTTGTGTGTGCTATATGATTAAGGCTTCATTGGGGAGGGCTTTCTTAAAAGGGCTTTCTAGTTTAAAAATTAAAATTTTTATACTAGAAAGCTGCTTTAAGAAGCAGTAAAAAAGCCGTCCCAAACGAGCCCTAAATCATTGAAAGCAAATAATATGGGTGGAGTTTTGTTTGGCGCTTTCAGATTTGAATGGTGTTGCTGTAAATAGATGTAGTTAGGTGTTAATTTTATAAGTAAACAAGATTTGGGTGTAGTTGGGTCTTGTACTCTTCAAGACTTGCCTCAAACGCTTACCTATTTTTAATTTATAGCCTGTCGTATTCATTCTGGTTAACCCTATCCATTGTTTTAATTGATTTCTATTTTTCTGCATCAGCACCAATCAACAGAAAATTAGTCAAATTTCGGATCAGATGTTACTTGGAAGATGAAACAAAGGAGCAAAATGACGTAGATCTTCATAACAAGGAAAGGTGAACTTTCTACAAGATGATGTTTTCTATACTTTCTTAGGACCTTCAAATGGTCAATTTTACTGTAGTGCTTATCTCAAATATATTGGATGCCGTTGTAGGTTGCTGTTGAAAATCTCTAGAAATTATATATATGATTCTTCTTAGGCTTTCTTGCAATTATAATTGGTCATTAGGTGATGTTTTCAAGATTGACATGCCACGGAATTTTTGTCCAACCAGGTTTCGTCGGTTCTGTGGTATTAATCCAAAAAACACCTCATTTGGCTTTAATAAGTAATGCAATGAGAAATACTTCAAGTGTGAACATGTTGCACTGGCTTAAGGGTGTCAAAAATTGAGACGACTCGAAAATCAGACTCGAACTCGACACAAAAATTACCCGAACCCGAAACGGTCGGGTTTGGGGGTCCTGATTTTCAACCCGTTTTGAATTTTGGGTTGGGTTCGAGTTGACCCGGAATCCTGATTTTGACTCGGAATCCAACAAACAACGAATGAGGAAAGCGCACGAAAGGGAGAAAAGTTAGAGCGAGCAAACTCTCGTCATTGCTTCCAATCAAAATGTTGTAACTTCTGATCCAACTGGAAGGAAACATCGTCCAAGGAGCGAAGTCGAACAAATTCGGAACCACTGGGCTCCTGCCATTGTTTCTTCGAATCCAACTGGAAGAGAACGTTGTCCAAGGAGCGAAGTCGAATAGCTACGAAGAAGCGTCTGAAAGGGTGAAAGTTACCTTCACAGCGAGTGAACTCCCGTCGTTGCTTTCGATCAAAATGTTGTAACTTCCAATTCCAACTGGAAGGGAATATCGGGTCGGGTTCGGGTTGATCCGGACAGTGCCTGGTCAGTTTCGGGTTGGACCCGAACTCAACACTTGACCCGATTTTGACAGCCCTACACTGGCTTTATCTTCATTATGATGCCTAGTATTGTCTGGCCATGAGGGGGCAGGTTGAGTAGCACTATGTTTAAACAAAAGCAAACCTTCGCAGATTGATAATATCTCCTTGAAGGTACTATAGACTGGGTATTATCCTCTTCCTTATGATTCTTGGGCTAGAATATGTCAAGTTAGTGGAGCTTAATTTTTTGCTCTATAAAAAACTACATAGATTTATACGGGGGTTGATTAGCATTAAGGTACTATAGATTTCATTCCTTTTTCACGCTTGATGATTGAATTAGGTTTTACTTATTCCCAACAAAGTCGCAAAAGCCATTAAGGGGCAGGGCAAGCAGCACTTACGTTAAAGAAAAAGCAAATCTTTACTAATTGATTGCATCTCCTCGAATTTGCTATAGATATATGAAAGAGATGATTTGACTTATATTTTGTCAGGTTTAATAAGAGTACACATTTTAGATATCTTGGATGTATTGTTCAGAGTGATGATAAAATAGATGGGATATTATCAGTAGAATTCAAGTTGGATGGTTGAAGCAGAAGAATGCATCAAGATATTTGTATGATAGAAAATCCCTCTCAAACTTAAGGGAAAATTCTATTAGATGGTGGTGAGACCTGTAATGCTTTATGGTGTCGAATGTTGGCGATTAAAACAAAAGCGTAATACTAAGTTAAGTGTTGCAGAGATGAGAATGCTGAGGTGGATGAGTGGCTTTAACCTTAGAGATATGATACGAAATGAGCATATACGTGAAAAGGTTGGAGTAGCGCTTGTGGAAGATAAGATTTGAGAGAGACGCCTTAGATTGTTTGGTCATATAAAACGGCGGCTTTCTGATGACTCGGTTAGGAAAGTAGAGGTATTAGATTTGACGTTGTTAGGAAAGGTAGAGGTAGACCTAAAAAGACTTGGTTAGAAAATATTAGAAATAATCTTTCTTTGTTAGATTTAAACAAGAATTTGACTTTTAACATGACAGAATGGAAAAAAAGGAATTCATGTAGCCGACCCCACGTAGTGGGACAAAAGTTTGATGTTGTTGTATGGATAATAGATAAGGAGCATGGTAGCTTATTTTGCTTCTCTTGGTCATATTCTTCTCTCTTGGTAGCTTATTTTGCTTCTATAAGCAGAGCCTCAAATTCGTAGTTTAATGATAAGGAAATAGCTTCTTATATGTTGAAATTCACAATTTTTTTGTTATATTTGATATGAATTGTTAGCCTTAATTTATTGCTAGTCTTTATTGGCATCTACTCAATTGCCTTCAACTACCTGTGCAGAGATCTGATGCGAAGCCTTCAAGACGTAAATCTATTGCATGTTTATGTGCACTTCTGTCAACACAGGACTACAGGAGCACATCTAATGGAGTTGCTTGAGACCTGATTGATGGTTCCTTGAAAGAAAAACCTGCTTGTCGAAATTGTGGGGACGCTGGTGCTATTATATGTAAGGATCTTTTTTCCTTCTCCTTTTGTTTTGTTTGTTTTATTAGAATGTGAAATGAACAGTTACAACTGACAACTACTACTTGAATGTTACATGTCAGAATCAGTAACGACATAGGAATCTAACAGAAATATTATGTTTATTTTCCATAAATTCCTTATTTATTGGATTTATAGTTTCAAATGAATTACTAAATGAAATAAATATTTATAGGATTATATGCACTGAAGTCAAATATATTTACAGGTGAAAGGAATCTCTAAAGAATTTGAATATAATATTCTTTGGAAAAGTAGATGGATTATGTCCGACTGTGTAAAATAACTCCATTTTTTTGGGTAAAATTAAGAAGGCGTTTAGTAGAAGTCCATTCTTACAAGTCTTTTACCTCAATCTTCTTTTTCTTTTTTCTCGTTTTCATTTCATTCTTGCATGGAATATCTGGATGGAAAATATATCCTTCAAAATCTCCTGATGTGAACCTCTTGCTATTGGTCTTAGGTTCCATATTTGTTGTTGTTGTTGGGTTATGAAAGCAAGATGCTACTTAGGCCTCTTGTGAGATGAAATTATTTTGTGCGGACGCTGAACGCAGTATGAAGATCAATCATAATGTGCCATGTCATCCCCTGCTCGGTACCGCGGCACGGTATTGCTGACGTGGAGAATTCTGATTGGTCTCCGAATTATAAACTGTGTTCGGCGTCTGCACAGAATAATCTCCCTTGTGAGGCACTAGGGATGTCAAAAAAGCTCATGATGTGAACCTCTTCCTACCTAGGCCCCTTGTGCAGAAAAGTCTTTGTTGGGAAGGTTAATTTTTTAAAGTTATTATGAATATTATGTATATTTATTTTTAAAATTTGAACAATAGTTTTCTATGCTTGTTGTCAAAAAATAATCTCTCATCATAAAAAATATGATCATGGTCTGTCTTAACACTCTTCTCTGTAATATTTTTTGTTACTTTTCTTTTGATCTATATTTTAGAGCTATTTACTCAAATGTATGAAAGCCTAAAATTTTTTTATCAATGAAATTAGGCTCTACTATCAAATTAAAAAAAAAAAAAAAAAAAAAAAAAAAAAAAAAAAAAAAAAACTGTTTTAGATTGGACAAATGGTCACTTAACCATTTGTTAAAATTGAATTATTAAATCTACAAATTGTATTATTAAAGTATTTTTGTTAAGCGCAGTTGATTAGGCCGTTCTAAATATTTCGTCGTTTTCTTTAGTTTTCATTAAGCTTATTAGCATTTACTGAGAGGTTTAAATAAACTTACTTGAAAAGAGGCGACGTATTTAATAAGGCACGATTATTGTTTAATTAATTCAATATTTCCTTTTTTTTAATGTTGCATCGAACCATTTTTGTTTCTAATGAGCTCATCTTGAGACACTCAGTTTAAATATAAATTTACTAAAATTTGAGTTAAATTAATTTTAAATTTAATTGTAGAAATTTTCAATTCAAATATACATTGAAGTTATTTTTTAAGAGCCTATCAATCTTATAATTTGTATCAAATATCTTTTTATTTATTTATAATAAAAATTATACTTAGAAAAACTAATTTACATATTTATGGCAGTAATACCTTTCTCTTGAATTAAATATGTTTGTATTTTTAAATATTACGAACAAAATCTGCCGGATTCTGGAAATCTTTTCCAACTTCAAAAATTTGGACGGTTCAATCATTTTCGCTACGGTTGTGTGCAGTGCTATTATTTATTTCTCATATTGCCAGTCGCCGCCGCTTCGTGTAAGATCCGACGACACCTCCGTTCATCCACAACCAGCGCGATTATTAGCCAAGATTATGGATGGACCGAGGCGGGCGGTGCACGGCCCGACGGCCGTAGCGGTCATTTGGGTTGCGCTGATGCTTTTGGAGGTCTCCGTCGATGGGCGGCGGTTGGCAGCAGAGGCGAGCAGGGGGAGGCTTGTTTTGGATAATGGCCTTGGCCGAACTCCACCGATGGGGTACGTTATGCGTTATTTTCCGGATACTTTTTGGTTTGATTGATTCCTCTTTCTGTTTCTTTTGTTTGATTTGGTTTGAGTAATGGTATAGGTGGAATAGCTGGAATCATTTTCAGTGCAGCATCAATGAGAAATTGATTAGGGAAACTGGTACAACTCTCTCTCTCTCTCTCTCTCTCTCTCTCTCTCTCTCTCTGGGTGTTTTATTTTCTCTCTTTGCTCTCACAGTTTCCCTCTCTTGCTCTTGTGATCTGTTTCTGGAGCGAGCTCTCTTGTTTCCTTCCGTTGTTTATGAGATGAATCTTGACAATGTCTAGAATCTACCGCTTATGATATTGGAGCACGTAATACAAGTTTGATCAATTTCTGTTTGATTGAATATATTATGAATGGGGATATTTCCGTCTGTGTGTGTGTGTGGAGAGATTAATTGATATAAATTTTCAACTTTTTCCTCACGCTAAATCGTGCTTAGTCAGCACTCAACACCAATGTCAAGCTGCTTGTCCCTACCAATGAATTTTCAATTCTTCATATTAACCACTGCGAACTAAGTCAAAGTCGGCATGGATGGTCTGGTAAATAATCTGATGCAATGCTAAATTTAATATTTTTACATGACTTAACAAGTATTTCTCCCACGTGTGTGCTGTACATACCTCCATCACTCTCGAATTTTTTTTTTTTTTTTTGAACAATCAATTGTCATTTATCAATATCCCACTCACTATGTTGTGTCACTATAACTCAACTATAGTTGGGCCATCATTGGCCAAGGGAGCCACATAACATAGTTTAGTTGAATCAGTGATTTTGAGATCACATGTTGGGCAGTGTGAACCAAAAGAGACCAATTTTGGAAAATTATACACTATTGAACTAAAAGAGCATCGTGCATCCCATGAGGCCCACAACCCATTTTATTGCCAATATAATATGGTTTGGTTTTAAGGGCTTCAGAGTGAGTTGTATTGAGGGTCTAAAATGCCTCACTGTATTCATTTTTCAAGCATTTCATACTGTGGCTTTCTCCTAGGAGATCTAGGAGCAGCAACCCTAAAATAAATAAAGTAATTGAAATGAGAGAATTTAAAAAAAAAAAAAGATTTAAACAAGTATTTTGATTATCTACTATATCTTATAAATTTTGATCCAGATGAAATTTTGCTTAACTACTAGATCGTATTTTAGGTAGAGGTGGACCTAAAAAAATTTGGTTTGAAAATATTAGAAATGACCTTTCTTCATTGGATCTAAATGAGAATTTGACTCTTAATCAGACACAATGGAGAAAAAGGATTCATGTAGCTGACTTCACATAGTGGGATAAAAGCTTGTTGTTGTTGTTTTTGTTGTTGATGAAATTAACTTCAACTTAGCTCAAAATGCTCCTACAATTTGTTGCGAAGATTGGGCTGGATGTGAGCCCTTATAGAAAAGGAAGCCTGAAGTTATCCTTAAGGTTTTTCATTGATGTCCTCACTACTATATTATTAATAGAGCTAAAAAAGTATGATTATCAAGGATTTGATATTATATTGTTATTGAAATAATATAAAAAATTTTAGAAGGGACATTACTTTGTTGAGTGATCTCATCATATATGGGTGATGATTTGATCGACTTTCGCTCTGTGAACTAGAGGACCGACGTCGACTTGGCTTGAAGAGCCGAATTGCCTCCCCTCATGTTTCTATGAGACCCACCCACTACCACAAACTCTATTCTTTTGCTTATTTGCATAGAAATGAATCAAATGATGAAATATTACATCATTGACATTGTAAATAAAAGACAGAATATAAATGCAAAGACTTAGAGTCATGATTTTTAAATTTATATAATGAAAAAGCTAGAGCACAAACAAAATCAAAACCATCAGTATTGTATGAATAAATTCAACTAAATATAATACAAAGAGTTAGAGCTCATGATATTTTATAACTTGCATTATTGAGAAATTAGAGCACCCAAGGAAAAAATGTCATAGGAAAGTAAATTATAAGTAAATACAAAGAGATAGAGCCACGATAAAATTTGTATAATTGAAAATTTTGAGCACAAATATAATTAAAACAATTAATATTGCACACACATTAATATCAAAACTCTTAAAAGATAATCCTCTTTATTCAGTTATGTTTGTTGCTAAATAAAAAATATGACAATTGCTTGTACCAGATATAATTTAAGGTAATTTAGATACCTTCCAAAATACTTCTTCTCGAAAGATTTGAGGACGATAATCCGATTCAATAACACATTTTTGAATTTGTCCTTATATTTTTATAAGGGTAATGCTAATTTCCCATGAGTACCCCATCAACATAACATGACATGAAGTGGTTCACATAATAATAACTTTCATTAAAAGTTCTATTTCTTACATTTATCACAAGTAGGTGCTCCTTCATTCCATTTTTTGTTTCAACTCATCAATCAACAATTCTAGAGAGACATCGAATTTTCTTATTGGACTTATTGTATTAAGGATGATTAATGATAAAAAGATTGGATCATGCATATAATAAGTTATATGCAACAACAAAACCGGCCAACATATATATGAAATACTTGATTGCACAAAAGGATTGAATCCATATATATATATATATATATATATATATATATATATATATATATATATATATATATATATATATATATATATATATATATATATATATATATATATAGTCAAACATTGCACATCTTTGAACTAAATGATGGATATATACGATCAAAGTGTTTCCAAGCTTTACCATCAAAGAGATATGTCAACATGCCCTCAATACTTGTTTCATTGCATGATAAATCATATACTATAAAGTCTTATATCACATATATAAACTTTTAAGCCTTGAAGTCAATGGAAAGTATTGTTGAACCTTATACGACACAACATTGCATCAAACTCCCGAATATTTTCTTTAGCTTATATTTAGGGTGCCCACATACAATGCATTCTAATAAATGAATTTTATCTTTGTAAAATAGTATATAGTTATTTCCATAGATATCAATTTTCTTAACCTTTGGCCATATTCCTTAAATCTTTTTTCTAGTTCGATACATTTCACTTTTTAATTTCTCATCCTTTGTAATAATGAAAAATAACAATCATGTCAAACATTATAAACATTAAATCAAGTTTATAGTTCATCAAATGAGCATCTATTGATAACTTTGAATGTCACTTGCAACTTTCTCATGGAAGTTCAACATTTACTACTAAAGCGTAAAACATTGTTGCTTCTTTATTTAACGCTTCTTTAATTTATAACTGTAAATATCAACCATATATTATTCACCAGCTAGTGGACTATATTGATTTTTTAACCTATTAATATGAGATTCAGGATCAATTACATCTTATGATGTCGACTCCAAGCAAATATTTCTCTTAATCAATGATTTGCATTGGACTTATTTGATTGAATGTCTTCTAATGAACACTTTCTGATAGAGATTAATTGTGCAATCATCATATGTATAAAAATATTTGTTATCACATTACAAAAAAATAAATATTTAACCTTATTTAATGATACATTCATAACTTGTGAGAATAAAAAATTTAGAAACTGCCATACATCATTAATAAAATCATATAATAGGTATCATTATTGTCTGGACAATGATATATGTTCACTATCACCGCCCATATCTTATACATTAATAAAAAGAAGTAGCAATTAATGATATCATATGTTTATGTATATCTGCCAATCTTCTATATTATATTTGCCAAATCTGAAAAGCTCACGTAGCCAATTGACCAACTTCCACCAAATTAACTCCAAGGAACAAACTATGTCTCACTTGTTATGGTGGTTCAGTTGATTTGTCCTCTTCCACTTTGGAGATGGGGAGAAATAGTGCACTAACCTCATTGGCAAGCAAGGATTATTATAAAGTATGAAGAATAATAAGACATTGTTGAAGTTGAACCATAATGCGATTGATCATTGCATTCCTTAATGATTGGGCGTTTACCTTCATCATTAATAGTGAGCTATAAATATTTAACAACAAATATTCATATATTGATTAGTGTCTTGATAGTTAATCAGTATGAGTAAACTTAATTATAGTCTATATCATGCAGATGGTGATGCGGGTTGAGTGCGTTCGATAGAGCTAGTCAATTGAATGAATATTTCAAAAGGAATTGTCACCATTATAGTTTTTCCCATATTGTATACCTTTGATAATTTTGTTTTGTCATATTGGCACACTTAGTTAAATTAACTCTTAATGGTTTAAATATGAAACATTATTTAATATTAGTTATCTTATTAGCATGAGCTTGATCCTAACAAAGTCACATCAATTTAACATGTCATGAAGAAGATTTCATCCAAATCCTATTTTCAATATTGTTGTCATGCATCTATTATGTATTGAACCTGATTGATAACAAGATTCTCCATATTTAAAGAAACCATGACATATTGTTTATCCAACTTTACACCTAACTCATCTTAGTTAGTCTAATATAATCATTAACTCAAAATTAAATATCCAGATAATGAATAATCATTATTAAATACAATTTCTATCCAAGCATACCTAAATAATGTTAAATTATAGTTAATATATTAGGTTCTAGGTTTTGAATTAAGTTTCTTCCAGACTCTTCAAAGCATGTTGGTGGGATTTGGAATGCATGGTCACTTGAGGCTTGTGCTCGCCAAAGGAGTCACATTGAAGGGGTCACTAGAGGTTCATAGTCATAGTCATTATCAATTCGGATGTGTAGTTGCTCCCGAGGTGTGCTATCACTGGTAGTACATGTAGAGTGTCTGTAGGATCGCTATTGATCTCAATTCATATGTGTGGTCGTTAGAAGGATTGCACTTGAGAGATTGTTGAAGCATTGTAGTTTGTGGCCATTAGTGATTCAGATGTGGGGTTGTGTTGGAGGAGTGAGGTTGTTGGCGGTTGAATACGGGTCATGGTTGGCATAGATTTATATTTTTGGAGTCATTGTAGGAGGATTATAGAGCCATCAAAATGGGAAATGGAAAGAAAAAATGTTGATTAAGGATTGGGGCTCTGATTTTAGCTAGTTGTGGTTGCACTTGCAAATGGTAGAAAAATTTGTCATAAGAAAGAGCCATAACTAAAGGTCAGGCCTAATCATTGAATGATATAAAAAAATATATTTTATATTTTTAATCGGATTTGACCATCAATCGTAATTTTTAAGTAAATATTATTCTTAAGACTACTCAATTATGTATTGTTGTTATATGAGCTATTTGTTATTGAACCTTACTTGACTGTAGTTGAGGGCCACTATTACCTAAGAGAGCCACAAAACATATGAACCTCTTAGTTGTAGTTGAATCATCATCTATGATGCCCCATGTGAGAGTGTGAATTAAAGGGGACCTATATGGAACATTATAGGCTAATGGCCAAACTTTATATTTTCAACCTAAAACTAAGTTTTGGGCAGGGGCCACTCACGTTTAGAACAGTCAGTTAAATGGCCTTGTGGCCTCTACTTGTCTGGTTGCTGAATCTCCATTGTTGAGGCATTAACATATTCCTTGAATATTTTTTTATGATCTAATAAAGATAGATTAGTTTCTAAATTTCAAGGGTTGTATGTGAAAGGAGAAATCAAAGACCATTAATTCCTAATAATGGGGATAATTTTATAATTATGTTTCACCGTTTACATTCAAATCCAACCTCAGGGCATGCAAAACAAATATAATGTCTAAGAACTCCATTGTATTAGCAATTTCTTTTTTTCCTGTATAACTTTAATGAAACACAATCTTAGTACGCATTTTCATTAAACAATTCTATTTAATGTTGTAGCTGATTCCATGGTCTCGACTGGTCTATCATCATTGGGCTACAAGTACATAAATATAGGTATGTAAT
>CM028347.1:91228315-91293757 GCA_016618105.1 Dendrobium huoshanense
TCCTAGGAGAGTTGGTATCTAAGACAAGCCTATGAAGGGGGTTCCTAGGGATAAATTTTGAGTCCCTTGGGTGAAGAGTTGTTGTGAACCAGGGATGAATACTAACACCAAAATAGTTGTACTAGACTAAGAAAAAAGACAAATAACATAGAACTAACAGTGATAGGCCTTCTTGAATGCTAAAAGAAGATTTAGATGGATATTTGTTGCATATTTCTTGAATTGAAAGAAGGGGATAGCGGCTGAAATTGGGCAAAAGTAGTTGTTTGGAGAGCCTGAAAGTGGACATCAAGACTTTGCTATTTGGATCGTTTGGAAAAGGTATAGTAGCCCACAAGTAGGCTACTGGAAGAAGATGACGCCCTTCTTGGATGCTCGACTGCACTTCTAGACTAGTGGAAGAAGAAAAACACCCACCTGCAGGAGAGGCAGAGATCGAAGGCTGGAATAGAAAGGGCGGACAACCTCTTGGCGAGAGGAAGAGGTGGCATGATAGCTCCTGCCCCTTGCTGGGAGGAGAACTGACGATTGGAAGGAGATGGAGTAGGCCATCACTTGGAAGAATCCATGATATAGGAAAAGAATAGCTCTAGCTATTCATGCAAAACCCAAAATCTGATTTACAAGGGTTAAGCATCTTCTATTTATAAGCTTAGGACAAGAATAAATGAATAGGACTGGTCAGATATTAAACTTGTCTAAGCTTGCATCAAACTGGTCAAAGCTTGCGTCATTCTCCCCATCTTGGAGAGGCTTCGTCATAATCGGAATCTGATACTACTTCATAATGAGAGATTAAGTCTGAAATGTTGAATGTAGTAGAAATTTGATAATCATCGACAGTTCTAGTTGATAAGCATTGTTTATGACTTTGATAATGTGAAAAGGTCCATCAGCTTTTGGTTTTAATTTGCTATGAGGGCTAGGTGCAAATCGTCCCTTTCCCTGCTTAATCTAAACTAAATCACCCACTTTGAAAGTTCGATGTTTTCTATTTTTGTTGGCTTGTGCTTGATGAAGAGAGTATCTTTCATCCCAGTCGATTTAGAATATCTGATAGAAGGTGATTCACTGCTACTAATTGAACTCCCTAGATGATGTGGCCTCCCAACCTCTGTTGTTTGTACTGACCCATCAATTGATCAAGGATGACAAAATTATGGGATTTGATTGAGTTAGCCATCCATTTGTTATATATAAACCCATCTTACAACCATGAATTTAGAGTGCAACGAGAGAGTCTTGGGCTTCGGGTCTATATTGTAATTAATCATGTGAGCTTATGCCACGGGAGATCATGTGAGCTTATGCCACGGGAGATCTCGATCCCCCATAATACAAACTCTAGATAGTTTGAAGTATTGTCTAGGAGAAATTGGGAAAGTGAGGTAGTCTGCCTTTGAAATGCTATGTTCCTTAGCATTCCCTACCCAATGCTACAAAAGAGCAAGAAGGAAATATATTGCACCATGGCTACAGCATGGTTTCCTTTTGTTTTATAATAGCTCATTGATTGTGTAAGATTGATTTTACAATACCTTGTCATTATTAGTCCAGTTATAGCCGATTTTGGCCCATCCAGTTTAGCAATATAGTTGTATAGATTCAGCCAATGTTTAAAATTGCGTATTCGGGTATTGAGACGTTTTTCATTCGTGAGGCGAGGCGTAAGCCTCAAGGTGTTTTGAGACGTAAGCCTCAAAATCAAAAGATTGCGTACACATAAAATGATATATTTTTTATATACTAATGAGTGAATAATATAAAACATTAAAAAGCATAGGATATTAAGTGAAATCAAAATATCCCAATAATAAGACAACATGAAATATAGTTCAACCCAAAATTCTATCTTTCCCAAATCCCAGTATTCTTTTCATTAACATAGAATTCAAATTTCCAAAAATAAATAGCAATAACATATCACATAAGAACTCAAAAGTCATAAGCACTATCATCACTAAGGGGTTCTTCATTTGAATCATCATTATGATGAACTGCTCTCTCCCCTTCCTCCTCTCCTATAGAGTCCAATGTCAGGCATTTACTTCAAGATTTATGTGAGTTTTAATATATATATAGCGTGAGGCGAGGCGGGCCTCAACCAAGTTGAGGCGCAAGCCTCATAAAAAAAAGTCGAGGCATAAGCATCGAGGCGTTTTTATTGGAATTGCGCAAAGGCGAGCCTCATATTGCGCAAGTTTAAACCTTGGATTCAGCTGACTATCTAAATGCAAATGAGGGGGAGCCATACACTCCCTCTCTTTCATTAATAAGTAAAAAAAATTTAATGAGAAAAAGGATTCATGTAGCCAACCACACGTATGGTATAAAGGCTTGATGTTGTTGTTGTTGTATGATTATAATTGAATGAGAAAAAGGATTCCTGCTCAGGTTTCAACCATATGACTTGTATGATTACAGTTTTCAACCCATAATTTAAATTTAATAATCCTGCTTGTCAGTACTGTCTACATTTGTCTGTTCTGTTACAAGGGTAATTTGGTCCCAAAAGCATCAACATTCCCCTCAGGCATTAAGTCTCTTGCAGACTATGTTCATGGAAAGGGTCTCAAGCTTGGAATCTACAGTGATGCAGGGTAAAATTTTAAGGCCTCTTTTCTAACGCAATCACTTTCTGATGCTTAGTTCTAAATAAATCAAACAATGTTATGTTATTGCTTTTTGAGCACTGCCACAACACAAACTGTTATGTGTTTTTAAAATATTCAGGACACAAACATGCTCGAAGACTATGCCAGGATCACTAGGACATGAGGAGCAAGATGCCAATACCTTTGCTTCATGGGTATGATCGATTGATATTAAGAATTTAGTTGGTTCCGTTCTTCTCCTGATAATTTTTTTCTCGAACAGTTTTGATTATATAGAAATATATTTGAAAAATACTATTTTATGCACGCATTTCTTACTCGTTGAGCAATTCATATTTATGTGTAAGAGTTTGACTTCGGCTTCATTTGGGATGACTTTCTTGTTGCTTCTTAAAGCAGCTTTCTAGTATAAAAAATTTAATTTTTTACTAAAAAATTGTTTTAAGAAGCAACAAAAAAACCATCCCAAACAAAACCTTCATTTCATATAGTACAACAAAAGCATAGCATCGGCACAATTATATCCATAGAAGCATGAAACATGATTCCAGGCTTTATATGTTAGAAAAATGGCCAAAACTATTAACCCAAGGCAGCTTATTTTTTTCAGCATTGAATGATGGGATTATGATTTTCTTAGTACTGATTCTTTTGACTGACTTTATCTTTCTTCTTCTCAAAGGAAGTCGACTATTTGAAATATGACAACTGCAACAATCAGAATGTTAATCTGAAAGGAAGGTAATATGCTTCACATCTTAATGCAAATGCTTGCAAGTCTATGCTGATTTGATACAATGCCAGTCCTTCCCATTTCAGTACAAAAAATGGTACTCGGAAAGCGTGAATAGAAAATTGTAACTTGAATTTCTGACGTCTTTGAAAATTGCTTCCAAATTGAAATAGGTACAAGAATATGAGCCAGGCTCTTCTGAAATCAGGAAGGAGCATCTTCTTTTCTCTATGTGAATGGTATGCCTGTTAATATGTCCTTCCCTAAACAATTTTACTTCAAGCAACTAGATGAATTTTGCCACAATGGTTTGCTTCTTCAGGCAACTAAACTTGCATTCATACAGGAATGAATAGAATTTTTTGACTAGATCCTATGAGCTGAATAAGCTCAATTGGATGCTTATTTTCAGTATAGCTAAGGTGTTAATGAGCTGAATGTGAATGAATTTGGGTCCAGTTCAACTTGGTTAATTTAAATATCAAGCTGGATGCAAACAGACTCAAGTTCTTTAACTCGTATTAGGCTCATTTATCATTGTGTCAAAAACGAATGGTGAGCCAAATCAATGACTATCAAATGGATCAACTTTTTTTTGTTTGAGAAATCCAATTATGTGAAAAATATTTTGATTTTTATGGAGTGTACTTTTAGTAATAATAGATCTAGTTGGGGGATTGTAACTTTGGACAATCAAGTCATTAATAAGAGTACGCATTTTAGATGTCTTGATTCTATTGTTTAGAGTGATGGTGAAATAGATGGGGATATTATTAGTAGAACTCAAATTGGATGGTCGAAGTGGTGGAATGCATCAGGCTTGTTGTGTGATAGAAAAGTCCCTCTCAAACTTAATGGAAAATTCTATAAGAGGATAGTGAGACCTGCAATGCTTTATGGTGCAGAATGTTGGTCATTAAAAGAGAAGCATAATATTAAGTTAAGTGTTGTAGAGATGAGGATGCTCAGATGGATGAGTGGCTTTACTCTTAGAGACAGGTTACGAAATGAGCATATAAGTAAAAAGGTTGGAGTAGCTCCAGGGGAAGATAAGATTAGAGAGAGTCATCTTAGATGGTTTGGTCACATAAAACGGCGGCCTTCCGATGACCCTGTTAGGAAAGTAGATGTATTAGATTTGACGTATGTTAAGAAATGTAGAGTTAGACCTAAAAAGAATTCGTTATAAAATATTAGAAATGAAATTTCTTTATTAGATTTAGATGAGAATTTGACTCTTCACATGATACAATAGAGAAAAATGATTCATGTAGCCGACCCCACATAGTGGGAATGTGGGATAAAGACTTGTTGTTGTTGTTGTTTGTTGTTGTATAGATATCTTTTAAGCAGCATAGAACTTCAAACATGTGTTCATGAGTTTTAGAGTATATTTGGTGTGTGAATTGAGCTCTTATCGAGCCAAAAAATATGAAGTGGTTCTTGCTTGAGTTGGACTAGTTCGGTAAAGAAGTAGAAAATCTTATTTAAGCTTGACTCCTTAACGAATTTAAGCCATCAGCACGCCAAAGACAAGTTGTTCAGAAACAATAAGCTTTTCTAACAACCATAACTATCCATGGCATCTTTTTATTTGATCGAGATTGATAAGGATAAGAATCATAATATGTATTAGAAAATATAATTTACTCTGTCATTGCTGTGTGCGTGAAATAAATTGAAATTTTATGTCTTCTTCCAGCTTGTTTATATCCATTAATCCTGCATTAAAATTGCATAGGGGGCAAGAAGACCCAGCAACCTGGGCTGGCAGTGTAGGAAATAGCTGGAGGACAACAGGTGACATTGAAGACAGCTGGGACAGGTACTAGTTGCATTTTGTATTTAATATTTTTTTTTTTGGAAGAGTTTCATTGGTTTCTTCCAATTTGGTTTTTAAGCTTATTTCTTATGTGAACCTATGATTTTAGCATGACTTCGCGGGCCGATCTAAATGAAATATGGGCATCATATGCAGGACCTGGTGGATGGAATGGTAACTTATTTGATCTTTAGTCTTTGTTTGGGACAGCTTTCTTACTGCTTTATGAAGTAGTTTTATATTACAAACTTTTAAATTTGAAAATTTTTTGTACTAAAAATTGCTTCATAAAACAGTAAGAAAGCTATCCCAAACGAAATCTTAATGATTCATTTGGCTGAGCTTGTCCTTTCCATTAATTGTGTTTTGTTATTGAAAAGCTATTTTATGAAATAATTTTAAAATTCTTTTCTGAAAGAAAACTCTCTTAAAACTTTATTTTTAATAGAAGTTCATCAGTATTCACCTTCCGACAGCATTATCAATGAACCCTATGTGTATTTGTTGCTAAAGATATTGAATAGATAGACCGCTAGAGATTCATGACCAAGCAACATCCTCTCTGCATTTCAGAACTTCCCTCCCCTCCCACTTAAGCATAGAAAAAACCTATTTATCCATTTACCATGACATTTATATGCTGCTGCTGCTTTTAATTCTCCTTAAGAGGATGAAAGTCGAACTCAAATCATACTATTTCTTTTTTGTTTTTCAGATCCTGATATGCTTGAAGTAGGCAATGGTGGCATGACAATTGAGGAATATCGATCACATTTCAGTATATGGGCATTGGCTAAGGTTCCTATTCTTCAGCTGCAAAATTTTTGTATTTTCTTTCTAAATATTGATCAAAAAAGCTTGAAACCTGTTCAGGCTCCTTTGCTTATAGGATGTGACGTGCGCTTCATGAGCAATGAGACGCTTGCAATACTAAGCAACTCAGAGGTCATTGCTGTTAACCAAGGTTAGCACTTACGGACAACAGTAAATTCAGGAAGTCTAGCTATTATGATTTATTAGAATTCCCTTCTTTTTTTCTTGAGAATAGATAAACTTGGAGTTCAAGGGAAGAAATTAAAATCTAACGGCAACCTTGAGGTTTGGCTTCCTTCCAATTTCGTTAGATCAACAGTTCTTTTCAAGCATAGGAATAGGGGAAATCAAAATCTAAAATAAAAACTAGTGATTCGTTTGGGACAACTTTTTTACTGCTTCTTGAAGCAGTTTTTTAATACAAAAAAATTTAATTTTTATATTAAAAAACTGCTTTAAAAAGCTGTAAAAAAAGTCGTCGCAAACGAAGCCTAACTCATTTGTTTCAACAAAGCATGTAGACCATGGAAAAGTACTGAAGAGTGATTTACCGCATAATATTAGATAAATCTCTCTAGCTTTATGTGAATAGGTCTTAGAGTAAGGCTGCTGTTAAGAGAACAAAAATGAAAGAAAATCTCAAATATCAGATTTTACTTGATAAATCTCATTATTGTTCCAATCATTATAAAGGTTTGGGCTGGTCCTCTCAGTGGAGGAAAGGTTGCTGTAGTTCTATGGAACAGGGGATCTTCTCAGGCATCAATTACTGTAGACTTTGCTGATATAGGTCTGAATTCATCGTCTGTTGTTGGCGCTCGTGATCTATGGAAGGTAAATTCTACCAAAAAATTGTTTTTTAGTTATTAGTTTATTTCTATGAATGATATTTGTTTACTTTTTTTTTCTGGAAATAAATATTTCTTTATGTGCATTTATTTGTCTAAGGTTGCTTATATAGGCTTCGTTTGAGATTGCTTTATTGATGCTTTTTAAAGCAGCTTTTTCGTCATAAAAATTAAAATTTTTGTACTAGAAAGTTATTTTAAGAAGCAACAAGAAAACTGTCCCAAACAAAAGCATAATGTATAATAATTTCCTTTTTTATCTTATCAGCATTCAACTACTTCTGCTGAGGGGAAACTGACTGCCACAACTGCTTCTCATGCCAGCAAGATGTATGTATTGACACCAAAATGATTAATCATCATCAAACTTGCAAAAATGGTATATAATTTGTATTGATTTACATGGCTATGTGAATTTATTAGTAGTGTTTTAACTATTGAAACAAATAATAAAACATGCAATAAAAGTTATGATTTTCCTTTGATTTTATTTAAATATGTAATGTCAATGGGTTCTTAAAATCCTAGCATTTAATGTCATGGTTGGGTGTCCTAAATTTTTGACATTACTAGAACAATAGTCAATTTGATGTCAAAGTTTTATAAAAAATTATAGTAGCAATATTAGGGTTTTATAATAAACACTAATAGTGATGTTAAAAGTTTATTTAGGATGACTGCAATTTTTTTATAAAGGTGCTTGTAAGCTGTTGTGGGAAAAGTAATTTTCTTAAAGCTACTGTAAAAATAACTTTCTAGTACAAAAATTTCTTGAAGTAAGAACACAGCAACCAAATAGAAAATATGATTACTATATGAAAATAAATTAGTAAGAAAGTTATCCCAAGCAGATCCGAGTTTTCAATAAATTTTTGTAATTTATATATTAGGGTTTCAAAAATTTTGACATAGAAGTTAGTATTTAGTAGGGGTGTCAATTTTTGACACAACCCGAACCCAACCAGGAAAAGTCCGGGTTCATGTCAACCCAACCCTGAAACGGGTCGGGTTCGGGTTCAATAAATCAACCCGTTTTAAAAATCGGGTCAGGTTTGGGTTGACCCAGCAACCCGAAATTGATCTAAAATTGACACGAAAACTCATATTTGACCCGAAAACCTGAGATTGCCCGTTTTTTACCCGTTTTGACCCGATTTTTGACTCGAAAACTAGTAATTTTGGGTCAACCCCGGGTCATTCGTGTCGGGTCGGGTTGACCCTAACCCGAATCTGGTCGGGTTCGGGTCTGGAAATCTTACCCGTTTTTAAAAATGGATTGGGTTCGGGTTGACCCGAATAGTGTCGGGTCAGTTCCGATTTGACCCGAACTTGACCCGAATTGACACCCCTAGTATTTACTGCTCTTTATTTTCAAAATAGGGTAACCACTTGAAGAAAATGATAAAAGTTACAGGAAACGTCTTTTGGAATTTTCTGAAAGAATTTCAATGGAGTTCCAACAAAATTTCCATGAAAAAGCTTTATAAAATCTCTTATTGGATTAAAATTTCCTCGTTGATGATGTTTGTCATTATGTCACAGTTTTCATTGTTGTCTTCATCTCTGCCACCAAAGGTATATTCTCACCAAATTTAATTGCAGTAATGATTTTTTAGCTTAATATTTTTTCAATTACAATATTAAGAAAAAAAAAAAACAATGTAATCTTTTCCAATTTATATGATTCTAATAGTGAAGTTTATATATATATATATATATATATATATATATATATATATATATATATATATATATATATATATATATATATATATATATATATAATGTATGTGTGTGTGATGAAGCTCGAATCTCAATGCAATAGTTGCATTCAAATATTTTGGAATTAAAGTCAAGGCCATCCGAATTCTAATTTTAGCAAATTTATAGTTGAAATGAACATTTCAACGAAAGAAATTGAATTACACAAAAAATGGTAGGACTTAGAGTTCAAATGAGTTGAAATCAAGCACTTGAATTGTAGTAAAAAAATTTATTATACTAATTGAGCAATCAAAATGATCTATAAATCTTATGTATTTGTAGTCAAGGTGAGTGGTTCGACATATGAGAGAAATCCAATGAGTCTGAGATCATTGAATTCTGAAATTATAAACGCACATGCATTTAATGTCGATGATCACCGACAATAATCATTTCCCTACAGTTTGTGCTCGACCACCGGTATCTAATCCTTGTCACTTGACCCTCATCATCTAACTATCAACGTATGACTACTATCATCATCATTCACAGCTTCTCTAGCATTCTCTATTACAATCATAAGTTATCAGACTAGTGTTATATACTTGAAATCTCGTCTTCACTAACCGAGTGAATGAATGCATCTATTTATATAATGGAAATTTTATCTGAGTTAAGCCTCCATGATGCTTCCTTTTTTATGTTTTTCAGGCAAAAAATTTGGTATCTTTTATAATATTTTTATTTACATCTATGTTGGATTTTTTAACAAAATTACGTCGTTAAACTTTCTTATTTTATTGCTATGAATATTTCTACTATATACATAATGATTCACTTTAATCTAAATTTTTTTATATAAAAAATGAATTATTAGTAGGATTAAGATGGCTCAAATTGATTATGCATCGACCTAGGAGTGGAACGGGTGGAGCCGAGCTTGAGTCATCCCTGATTTGAGAGCTTGATTAATTAATCGAGTTCGAGTTTTATTTTAAGAGTTCAAGTTGGCTCATGAACCCACTTGTTTATTATGAAAGAATGAAAATGATTATGATTTAAGCAACTAAATATTAAAATAATAAAAAATGAGAAACTAGAAAAAAAATAACAAAGAATAACGGAATGTAAGAAATTGAAAAATATTTTTTACAAACATTTTTAATAATTTGGTACCTAAAATTTTAAATGTTATTATATTTTAATTGCATTTAAACTTAATATTGTTAAATGAGTGCACTCGCAAGCTAATGAGTCGTGTCAAGACTAGCTCAAGTTTGATTTGCTAGCTTATTGAGCTTGGGTCATTTATCAAGTCAAGCTCAAGTCAACTCACGAGTCAGCTTCATGCCTCTCTTGGCTTAGTTTATGTCTAGAGCATAAAAATATTTTCTTTATAAAATAGGCTCCAAGATTTTATAAAAAAGATGGTCCTAGTATGAAGACACTTGAGGAAATGGATGGATCCTACAAGTCTATCATAGCCATGAAGATGTCCATGAGAACAAAGGACAAGCCAAAAGACACTAAAGATGATGAGTGTTATATCATGGAACATGTAATGAATCTCATAGGAAGAGACTAAGGCTTCATTTGGGAATACTTTCTTACTACTTTCTGAATCAGCTTTTTAGTATAATATTTTTTATTTTAATAATTTTTTGTGCTAAAAAATTGCTTTAGAAAGTAGTAAGAAAGTCGTCCCAAACCTAAATCTCAATTGAGTTGTTTAAGTATGTAAGCTTTACAAATCAACAAGTCATGAAGAAGGATATGCATATTATTGAAAGTTTAAGTGCCATGTATATACATTTTATGACTTAGAGATCAATAATGAGGCTCTAAACTTCTTAAACTAGAGGGAGCCACTAACAACATGGACTAATAACACTATAAAGAATGTATGCCCAAAATACTAGAGTTATTGTTGTCTTACATCACCAAAAAGGTTGAGAGAGTTTCTCACCACAAAGTCAAGCACACACGCACATCATTGGCAATTACATCCAACCAAACACCATCTAACTTTTATGCTCATCACCACATGTACATTCACATGCAATGATCTTGGTTGAGGCATGCACACAACAGTGCACATTTCTATATATTTCAAAAACATATATGCCTACGTGCACTTTACTCACATCGCAAGTGACTATACATATCTTGCCCAAACATATTTCACTAGCATTTCTCATTCTTGCAAGCCATTTTCACACCTCCATGCACTGCTCATCAACTGTGTACGCACATATACATATATGTCTCTTGAGTGCTACCAATGCGCACACTACTTGCACATGCTCATGGCATGGATTATTGCTGTCATTGTGATGCACAGACATGCTTGGGTATGTATATGACATGCATGCATGCAACTCTATCGCTCACATAGAAGTGTCACTATTGATGTATGCAAACACACCTTTGTATGTATCTTCATATCAATATATAAATAAATCTTCTATACACATCCTCACCAATGTCACGCATGCATTACATCATACGTGTATTATTGTCTTTTTGTGAAAGGCTTGATTGCTCATGCAACATCATCATATAACATGTGTATTGCTTGTCCCTTATGCAATTTTATGACAAGCACTCTTCTACACACACATACAAAAGCATTTATAAGTAAACAAATCTCTACATGCAAATATAATCTTATCTTTCTTAATTAGCAAAGCTCAACAAATGCCTAAAAGTTCTCAACCCAAATGTTTTGGGGTCTAAGTAACAGTTGTCCTATTATTTCCATCTAATTAAAGATTGATTTTGAGTGATTAAACGCGTGTAGAAAATTAATTTTGAACTACATAAGTACTAATTATATATATAAATGTTGAAATGATCCTTTACACATCTGTTGAGATGGCCGAGTTGGTCTAAGGCGCCAGATTAAGGTTCTGGTCCGAAAGGGCGTGGGTTCAAATCCCTCTCTCAACATTATATATTTTTATATTTTTTAAATCGAAATAAATAAATTACATTTTCATTTTTTTCTGTGGAGCCAAACAAAACTTTAATGACAAAAACAATATCAAAATTTACGAAGTAAAATAAATTTACATTCTCTCTAATTTTAAACTATATTTGATTGATAAAAAATAATATTATTCCACTTCTAAGAAAGAGAGATCACAATAATAACAGAATTGTTTTGTCTTCCTATTTTTATATTAGAATTAATCAGAAAAACATAAATAAAAAATATTTCTTATATATATTCTAACACACTAAATTAAATAGTTAAAAGGTTATTTGAGTATCATTTTATATTTTTATATTTTATTTTATTTTGATGTTCTTTTGATATAAAATAAAAATATATTTGTTGATATCATAAATAAGTATCTTTTTTAATTGAATATTATATAAAACAGTGATTAAGGTGATTTTTCATTTAAAAAAAATAAAAGCACCTTAAAAATAACTTAAATTTTATTTTGATTATTATTGAAAAGTAGCTCCATTAATTTTTAAAAATAAAAATAAATATAACTAAAACTACAAAATTCATATCAATATTCTTAAAAAATATTGACATTCAAATGTCTATAATTTAGGCTTCATTTGGGAGAGATTTCTTTCTACTTTATAAAATTGATATATAAAGTAATTATTTAAAATTATTGTAGAAAACTATTTGGTAGTACAAAAGTTTTTTTTTAAAAATGAAAATATAATGGTCAAATAGAAATTGTGGGTACAATCTGAAAAATAAAGATGTGAGAAAGTTGACCCAAATGAAGCCTTTGACTTATTTTGTTAGGAATCTTGATGATTTCTTGCCAATATGAACATACCTTTGGTATGCCTCACTAGCTAGACCCAATATTTGACGGAAAATAATTATTGTTTTAATAAATTCAGTAGTCTTTAACCAACTAACTATATTATAAATACCTACCTAAAACTGCTACAAACATCATGAAATGTTTGCACATATACCCATTGTTGTGCTGACACAATATTACGAACTCCAATAAGAGAAATGTCTTATAGTCTATGCTTCAATGAATAGGCTATACTTTTTTTTTTATTAATACCGGTATCTTGAGCTCTGGAGTTTGAACTTTTAATACTACAAGCAATAAGGATAAAGTCTACTAATATATTAACCTTCTATCATCGATGAGTAACTCGCTTCTTTAGTCGTATGATTAAGTTTAAACTATCTTTAGTGAAGATTTAAACTCGTTGAATTTTAAACTACAAGAAAGGGACCCAATATAATAAACTCTCACCTTTTGGGGAGGGACCTTCTATGGTGGTTGTTATGTTCGAGTGAGGAGAACATTCAAGCATAAATATTTAGATAACAATATGCTACTTAAAGCTTAGAATGCTAAAAGTCTTTTTATATATTATCAATGACTTTGAAAATTCCCATTAGTATACTCTTCCTGCAAATATGAGAAAGTTTACCAAAAAAATTTAAATCCTAAACATACTCCAAGTTGGAATTTTACTCCATGGTCAATGTTACATCCACAACCATGAAAGAGTAATGGTCTAAAGACAGACTAATTTTTACATTTGATTCATAATATATTAGTATTCATCCCATCCTAAGTTTGGTGCAATTGATCCCAAGGGATTTAGATTAAATCTCTTCCATATAGGTTAACAATATTAAACAATACTTATAAATAATTTATGATAGGTCAAAATTTTTTATGAATTTTATTTAATATCTTCCATCACATGTTAATATTTATAGTAGCATTCCATTTTAACAACTTAATATAGATAAATGTAACTCCAACTCCTACTTCAAAAAGACAAACAAAATCTCCTTCAAGACATTAGTGCTTTAGGTCTAGCTTTTAGGAGGATGGCCACTTTCCCTTGAGCATTGTCATGGCATTCCAAAATCTAACTTTTAATTCTATCTAGCACCTCATCCATTAAAAGTCTTCTATGGCCTCTTATTGAATATATTGATGAAACAAATTCAATGACACAAAAAAAAAATCATTTTTTAGTTAAAATGAACTCAAATCAAGCACTTGAAGTATTATTAGAATCTTTGGGACAGTAATTGAAGGGGCAAATGATCTCAAAATCATGCACACTTATAGTCAAATATAACATCTTGATGAGGGAAATCTAATAAGCCTAAGAGAACTTGAATCCAAGATCATTAAAATACTTAAATGTTGAGAGAATGATATATAATCAAATGAATAAATACATATATTATTTGGCGGGGTATTTTAGGACTTTGGTTGAATAACTAAAATGTCACTCATGAAAATTATAAATAGATCTTTATTCTCTATATGAGATGGACTTGAACTTGCAGTGGGAGAGAGCTTGAGGATTCGAAGAACTATATAGCTTCCCTCAAGGAGCAACTTTGACTTTACGCAACTACAATTATCATTGTTCACTCACCATCAACTATTCGTCATCAAATGACATCATTAATTTCTTGATTTTTGTCGGCTTTTATATCGTAATATGACTGCTGCCCGACCATCATTATTCGACCACCATCATTCGGCCACTATTGCCCGACTACCAATCTATCATTACCATGTTGTTGTCACTCGATTAACATCATTTAATGTATGTCATGATATAAAACTCTCATTTTACCATCAAAAATATTTTATTACGTAATAATAAAATTAAATTTTGTATACCAATTTACTTGTCAATATATTTTATTATTTTTATGTGTGGGACATTAAAATATTCCTACCTATAACTTTATATATATATATATATATATATATATATATATATATATATATATATATATATATATAACATTTACATAACGTGTTGACATTAATAAAATAACATATAACTTTCTATAATTCTTTACTGTGCCGACACATTAATTTTGTTTAATTATAGGTTATGACATAGCTGTATAGCATTTTATAATATATAATTATGATTAATACGTAAATTAATATTCCATGCATGTGTGAGTGGACATCATGTGTCGCCAGTTCATGATCTGAGGCCGTCACATTCATATGATCAGCAAAACCAGACCGACAATTATTTATAATTTTAATTAATTTTTAAATATATCATTAATATCATAATCATTCACTAATCTTCTTTTTAATTATTTTAATTAACTTTTTAGCTAAGTAAGACATCAATAATGTATTTTTAGGTGTTTTGTTTTAACATGGCGACATGTCAGAGTTTTATGTGCGAGAATTATGTGATAGAAAATTGTAGATTGTATGTCGATTATTTAAATATAATGTGAAAAATATGTCTTATTAATGTAGAGTTGTTGCGGGTTAGAATATTCCTGACGCGGTAAAGTAAAAGAGTATTTCGTCCTAGCTTTGCATGGATATCTAGCATACAACCAAAGAACTTAAAAAACACCAGGATTTTATGGTGGAAAATATTGAAAAGTGAAAAAACTATGAGGTCACGCCTAGTTGAAACAATTCCTTTATTATTGAATAGATTACAAAGATCAACCCTAAACTTGAGGCCAGTCATATTACAATAATCTAGGAAGTGTGTTGATCTTCGTGTGAGTAGTGACAGTTAGACAAAAGTTTGACAGTGATTGAGAGTCTTAATGACATTAGATTTTGGCGATATTTGGCTCGTTGGATTTGTCTCATCGGCCCGCTCTATTCGATTATAAGTATGTCATATTTTGATATCATTTAGTCCTCAAATTTGTGCTTTGAACTTTCTAAATGTGCTTCAAACTTTTGATTTATACCCATCTGGGCTCGGATTGGATCGAATTTGGTGTTGTCACGTTTATCTTTTTGAGGCATTCAATTTTACTATAAGTTCAATGAAATTAGAGTTTGGATGGCTCCGAAATTAATTTCGGAAGTTTCCAATTCAAATTTACCTCGAGATTTGTTCTCGGTCAAGATAATTTTTTAGCATATATCAAGAGTAATATTATTAATTAATATAATTGGGGGGGGGGGGGGGGGGGGGGGGGGGGTTATATAAATAGTACTCTTAATTTTCATTTATATATTTAACACCTAAATTTTAATATTTATATAATATAACACCGTCCTTTAACTCTTTTAGCATTACCCAGGTGAGACCCATCACGACTTAGGCTTCGTTTGGGGCGGCTTTCTTGTTGCTTCTTAAAGCAGCTTTTTAGTTCAATAATTAAAATTTTTGTACTAAAAAGTTGCTTTAAGAAGCAACAAGAAAACCGTCCCAAACGAAGCCTTAATTTTTCTGCAGCAATCCCATCGATATGTTGCCTTAGCAATTACAATTTGGCCACTGTTTTCTTACATCTGTGGTATTGATGTGTTGCCCTGGTGAGTTTGATTGCATCTTTCTTATGCTTCGTTGAGGAGATTTTCATCTTGTCATGACCAACAACATGCAAAGTTGTTGACAAGACCGATGACATACGAAGTTATAACGAGATTTGAATGGCATTACTTAGATAATTTATATTTATTTATTTTTATTAAATTTATTCAAAGAGGATAGCCCCAAAGTAGAAATGCTCTGCTAGGGTTTTTTCTCCCTAGCATTCCTTCCCGCCACCTTCTTCTTCGGTTCTCCCCGCCGCCGCGTGGGGAGGGGTTCTCTCCCCCTCCCCTCTCTTCTTTTCTCATGGATTCCTCTTTTCATGAGAATTTCCCCCCTCTGCCTGGAGCGGCTCTTGCTCCGTTGCATGTGTTCCCTAATCATGCGGGGTTAAACTTCGCCTCCAACTTAACCAAGGATGATCCAGTTGCTGGGAACTTCAACCTTTCCTTTGTTCCTCCAGTAAGTAAGATCCCTTTTTCTGCTGCTGAACTTGCTGTTGGGGTTCCTGACTGGAGCTCCTCTCTTGTTGGGTACTCCATTGGACCTCGCCCGACTTACCTAAGTCTTCTAAATGCTGTGAAGAAGGCATGGAACCCAAAGGGAAGCGTGGAGCTTTTGTCTCTGAACGACGGTTTTTTTCTTTTCAAGTTCTCCTCACCTGAAGACTACCAGGTGGCTTGGTCGGGGGGTCCCTGGTTTTTCTTTGGCCGGCCTTTCATCCTTCAGAAGTGGACAGCCAAGTTCAAACCAAAAAGAGATGAGTTCTCTTCCATACCTCTGTGGATTAAAATTGTTGATTTGCCTCTGGTTGTTTGGAACCCTGCTGGGATTTCTAAAATTGCTAGTTTTGTTGGTCATCCCTTGGCGGTTGATGCTCTTACCGCAAGGAAAACCCATCTTACCTTTGCGAGAGTGTGCGTGCTGGTTTCTAACACTTCTACTCTCCCCGACGAGATCCCCATTTCGCTGGATGGGGACGATGTCAATCTGAAGGTTCTTTATGATTGGAAGCCGTCACCTTGTTCTGGGTGTGGGTCAATTGTTCACCCTTCCTCCCTTTGCCACATTAACCCTCAGCCCAAAGTTATTCAGGCTCGCGGAAGGAGTTCCTCTCGAGCTCGATCCTCCAGGCCTCCTCCTCAGGTTAGTAGACCTCCTCTACCTCCACCACCCCCTCCTCCTACTACATCTGCCAATCCTGTTAACACCAACATTATTAACCCACCTCCCATTCCCCCGATTCTCCCTCCCCCTGTCTCTGAACCGAACCTACCTCTAAATCCTCCTTCGCTACCTGGGACGCAGCTCCTTCCCTCTGCTCTTCCTGGGTCACAGCCCTTGATTACTATCCCTAATCTGAATTCCCCCACTGAGGAAGTTTCTTCCTCTGACAATTGCCCCTTTGTCACCAACATAGCCTCTTCTTCGGCTTTGGTCCCTCAATACCCTCCTTCCCCTGGTTCGGTTGCCTTACCTGCTAACCCTCCGGTTTCTTCTCCTAACCGGTTTGCTATCCTGCAACCGGAAAATGAAGCAGAACCACCTGATGAAGACCCACCCACACCCACCAGCCAACAACCCAACCACCATGATTCCACCTCCAATTCCAAGTCTGGTAACAACCCTTCTAAACAGCCCAAAGTGCAAAACGCTCTCAAAGGAAAGAATGCTAAGAAGACTAGGTCTTCTAGTTCTTCTCGCAAATGACCCACTGCCATTTTGGATGCTGGAACGTCCGGGGATTTAACTCCCCTGATAGAGTTCTGGCTTGCAAACAATTGGTCGCTGCTCATCACCTTGACTTGTTCTGTATTTTGGAAGCTAAGGTTCCTCTGGACACTGTGTCTGATCCTTGGTTTATAAATTCGCATCGAATTTTTGATAATGAGATTAGCTGTCATAATTTTGGTTGCTCTTCCCCGGGAAGGATTTGGATAAAATGGAATTCCAAAAACATTTCTTTTTCCTCGATTATTACCACTTCTCAGCTCATTCATGGGACTGCAACTTCCACTTCTATGCCTAATGTCATGATTTCTGTGATTTATGCCGCTAACTCTCCCTCTGAGAGAACCTCCCTTTGGCAAAACCTTCTCAATATCGCCTCCACTATTACTTCCCCATGGATCATCCTGGGGGATTTTATGTCACGACCCGACCCGACGGGAACGGATCCCGCCCGAGCCGGATCGCGACGAGCGCGCTTACCAAACTTGCTTATCCAGGATCTGGCTTTGGATTAGGTTACTGAACTGATCATCCAAATTCTTAACTCAACAGAAAAACACAGAACAACAGAGCTACTAAAAACATCAAATGCAGCGGAACAAAACATCTATCTTTTCATTTCCTCAAAATAATCATCTACAGAACAGTGCATGGCTTTCAACAGAAAGAAAGACAGAACAGAAAAGCCATGACTGTACAAAAATCAAAAGTACAAAAATACCTAATCGGATCAGACTCTGAAACTAATCCTGGACCTCCTTGCCCTTCCCAGAACCTGAAAACCACCAGAAAGCAAGGGTGAGCTCAACAGCTCAGCAAAGCAACAAACCACCAATCTAAATTCTCAGAAACCAAAACCAAATTCATCAGACAGAAGTCAGATCAGAAATCGAAACAGAATCGGAAATCAGAACTTATACGGACAGATATCAAATCAGAATCGGAATCGTACAGATCATATCAGAACAAATCAACAGAGTCAGAATCAGAATTCAGAAATTAGAATCGTACGGAGCATATCGTATCATAATCACAATTTCGTACGTAACAGAACAGATACAGAAAACAAAACAGATACATATAGCTAAATGCCCTGACACTGACGGAATCTCTACGGATTCTGGCCCCTTATGCCTCCCTTCCCAGACACTGACTGAATCTCATAGGATCCAGGCCCCTTATGTCTCCCTTTGTGCTCACGGCACCAAAACAGATGTGCTTATAGCACCAGAATAGAATTCATCGGATCCGGAACGAAACAGATATCAAAATGTATATTGAGCTCATTTCAAAATTTCCCGTTTCACTAACTGAATCTCATAGGATTCAGGCCCCTTATAACTCCCTTTTTATAGCTTATACACATAGCATTTCAATTCAGAAGAAATTCAGACATTTCAGAAATTACCCGAAAATCGGGCAACACAACGGCAGTATACAGAATTTACACAAAAATTCCTGCAAAGAAAATTTACCGAATTCGCACAGAACATAGATAATCACATTCCAGAACATTTATTCTACTGCACAGAGAATTTACGATTTCACAGAAAATTCCGGTCGACTAAAAACACAGTCGAATCAAAAACACCCGGACGAAAATCTTCAAAATATAGTCAAAACGTGCACACCCGGCACGGCAACGATATACCAAAACTTACGCGGTAAAAACTGAACCAATCGAAAGATACGGACGAAAAATCGTAACGAAAACGAAATCCGGACAGAAAAATACCGCCAACCGCGACGGAACTGAAAATTGAGAAAGACGGAATGTGCCTTACCTCGAGCACAGCAAATTCTTCAACAGTCACTTCGCTCGAAAACGGCTCCGCGTCTTCCCGAAATCAACTTTTCCAATTTTCTCTTTTTCTCTCTCCTCAGAGCTGAAATCAGATATTTATTTTTTTTTTATTTTCTCTCTCTTCAAAACGTCTGATTTCCCTTAAGTAATGCTCATATCGGCCCGGCCGATCGTCTCGATCGTCCTGGACGATCAGACCAAAATCCCATCGTCCAGGGACGATTTTTCAGGACGATGTTTACTATTCATAGGCGATAAAAACCTCTACTCACTGACTTGTGCCATCCACTGATCGTCCCGGGACGATACCTCGATCGGCCTGGACGATCCCTACAGGAAAACACTTAGAGCAAATTCTGGGCAAAACTGGAGCTGAAAATACACTGATCGTCCCAGGACGATCCCAGATCGTCCTGGACGATACTGGAGCAGTTTGAAATATTACAATCTCCCCAACTCAGAAAAATGTCGTCCTCGACATTATCCAATCCAAACGCAGTCAAAACAAGTACGGGTACGACCGTCTCATATCAGACTCCTTTTCCCAAGTTGCTTCTCGTGCAGTCCGGTGCTTCCACTGGACTTTAACCATCGGAATCTCTTTATTTCTTAACTTCCGGACGTCGTACGCTAAAATCAATTCTGGCTCTTCCTTGTACGCCAGATTCTCCTGAATCTCAACCTCGTCAGCTGATACCTTCTTCCCAGAGTCGGATACCCACTTCCTCAGAGTGGATACATGAAACACATTATGCACATCAGGCATAGAATCAGAAAGCAATAACTTGTAAGCAGCTTTTCCAATTCTTTCCAAAATTTCAAAGGGTCCAACATACCTTGGACTAAGCTTGCTTACCTGACCAAATCTGCTCACACCTTTCATCGGGCTGACTTTGACATACACCAAGTCACCAACCTGAAACTCAACAAATCTGTGCTTCTGATTGTAATACTTCTGCTGACGATCTTGAGCGGCTTTCAATCTTTCTCTTATCAAACTGATCTTCTGAGCAGTTTCATCAGCAAAAGTGGCACCCAAAATCTGTCTATCTCCGACCTCCGTCAGAGTCAAAGGAGTACGACACTTCCTGCCATACAAAGCCTCGTACGGTGCCATACCGATACTGGACTGAAAACTGTTGTTATAGGCAAACTCAATCAGCGGAATATGATCTTCCCAGCTTCCGCTAAAGTCCAGAACACAAAGTCTCAACAGATCTTCCAGTACCTGAATAGTCCTCTCAGACTGTCCGTCGGTCTGAGGATGAAAGGCTGTACTGAAATGCAATTTCGTACCCAAGCCTTGCTGAATGCCTTTCCAAAGTCTGGAAGTAAAACGTCCATCTCGATCAGATACAATCACACGAGGCACACCGTGCAATCTGACTATCTCTTTCACATATATCTGTGCCAAGCGTTCAACTGAATCCGTCTGTCTGATCGGAAGAAAATGGGCTGACTTCGTCAATCGATCCACAACTACCCAAATAGCATCATGTCCTTGTCGTGATCGAGGGAAACCCATAGCAAAATCCATCGTTACCTCCTCCCATTTCCACTCAGGGATAGGCAACGACTGCAACAGTCCACCTGGTCGCTGATGCTCTGCCTTCACCAACTGACAGGCTTCGCATCTCGACACAAACTCTGCCACATCCTTCTTCATCCCAGGCCACCAGAACAAAAGCTTCATATCAGCGTACATCTTACCACTGCCTGGATGAACAGTGTAGCCTGAATGATGAGATTCATACAGAATCTCCCGCCTCAAATCTCCAAACACAGGTACCCACAACCTGTTCTTACAGAAAATAGCACCAGAATCAGAAATTCGAAGTTCAGGAGTCTTACCAGATCCAATCTGAGCTAGCAACTTCGAATAATCAGAATCTGACTTCTGGGCTTCTTGAATCCTTGCTTCCAAAGAAGACTGAATACTCATCTGAGCCAACTCCAAATCACTGGAGGAAATCACCTCCAACTGCAATCGCTCCATGTCTCGAATCAGAAAGTCATCACAGGTAAGCTGAATACCTGATAATCCAGAAGACTTCCTGCTCAAAGCATCTGCTACCACATTCGCCTTCCCAGGCTGATACTGAATAGTTAGGTCATAGTCCTTGATCAACTCGAGCCACCGCCTCTGTCTCAGATTCAGATCCTTCTGAGTAAAAATGTACTTCAGGCTCTTATGATCAGTAAACATCTCACATGTGACGCCATACAGGTAATGACGCCAAATCTTCAAAGCAAAAACAACTGCAGCTAACTCCAGATCATGCGTCGGGTAATTCTTCTCATGTGGTTTCAACTGTCTCGAAGCATAAGCAATTACCTGACCATGCTGCATCAGGACACATCCCAGTCCTTTCAGTGAAGCATCACTGAACACCTGAAAACCTTCCGTACCTGACGGAAGAGCTAACACTGGAGCTGAAGTCAAACAATCCTTCAATCGCTGAAAACTAGCTTCACACTCCGGTGTCCAAACAAAAGGAACTGACTTCTGAGTCAGTCTCGTCAGAGGAGTCGAAATCTGTGAAAATCCTTTCACAAACTTCCTATAATACCCGGCCATGCCTAAGAAACTACGTACCTCAAATACCGTAGTCGGCCTTGGCCAATCAGCAACCGCCTGAATCTTCTGGGGATCTACAGAAATACCTTCTCCGCTAATCACATGCCCCAAAAATGAAATACTCTTCAGCCAGAATTCACACTTGGAGAACTTGGCATACAGCTGATGCCTCCTCAGAGTCTCCAACACAATCCTCAAATGTCTGGCATGTTCATCCTCAGAAGCAGAATATACCAGAATATCGTCGATGAAGACGATCACAAACTGATCCAAATACTCCCTGAATACTCGGTTCATCAGATCCATGAAAATCGCAGGCGCATTGGTTACCCCAAAAGGCATAACCAAAAACTCGTAGTGCCCGTACCGAGTACTGAAAGTAGTCTTCACCACATCAGATTCCTTCACCTTCACCTGATAATATCCGGATCGCAAATCAATCTTCGAAAATACCGAAGATCCGGAAAGCTGGTCAAACAAGTCGTCTATCCGAGGCAAAGGATACTTGTTCTTGATCGTGGCCTTGTTCAAATCTCTGTAATCAATACACATACGGAGTGTACCGTCCTTCTTCTTCACAAACAGAACAGGTGCTCCCCAAGGAGAAACACTAGGACGTACAAACCCTCTGTCAACCAACTCCTGAAGCTGAACTTTCAACTCAGAAAGTTCTTTCGGTGCCATCCTGTACGGAGCTTTCGATATAGGAGCGGTACCCGGAAAAACATCGATAGAGAACTCCACATCTCTATCCGGAGGCAAACCAACCAACTCCTCAGGAAAAACATCCACAAACTCCCGTACCACAGGGATCTCAGAAACAGAACCAACCTCCAGGTTCAGATCCCGCACCGAAGCCAAAAATACTGGATATCCCTTCTTCCACATTCTGCTCACCTCTAACGCAGAAATCAGACTGGAGAGAACACCTCGTAATCCCTGAAATACAACTCTCTCTCCAGCCACAAGCAAACTCACTTGCTTCTTCAGACAATCAATCTGAGCCTCATACAGACTCAGCCAATCCATTCCCAGAATCACATCATACGAAGAAATCGGCAATCGAATCAAACTCGATTTCCACTTCTTGCCAGAAATCTCGATCTCACACAAACAAAACTGTCGAGCAATCAATGGATTCCCAGCCGGCAAAATCACAGACAAAGAAACCGGTAAAACCATCGAATCCAAATGTAAAAGCTCAAAACAATGCTCGGACAGAAAAGAATGACTCGCTCCAGAGTCAAACAAAACACGACAGGGCTGATCAGAAATGTAAACCGTACCTGTCACCACATCCGGAGCATCTCGAGCCTCCTGCTGACTCAAGCTGTAAACTCGTGGCTGAACTGGAGCAGGAGCTGAAGCAACAGAACTACTCTGCTCCCTCTGAATCGTAGGTGGTCTCCGTGGTGCAGAACTAGAACCACCACCTCTACCAGCAAATCCCTCAGGGCGTGGAGGAACAGTCCTCGGTCTTCCTGCTGCTGAACCAACAGGTCTGACTAAACCCTCAGATCGCTGATCATATCCCATCTGTGGACATTCCGCAATCCTATGTCCCGGCTGACCGCATCTGAAACAAAGACCAGCTATCCTGTAGCACTGGCCATGGTGTCGCCGTCCACAACTCTGGCACACAGGTGCCGAACTGACAGATCCAGAACCAGTCGTACTGGTAACAGTACCAGACGATCCTCCGCTCCTTCTGGAATCTCCAGATCCAGAACCAGGAACAAATCTCCTCTTCCCAGAGGAACCACTGCCAGAAGTATCACCTCCAAACCTCTTCCTACTCGCAGTCCACCGCTGCTGAGTAGTCGTCATGTCGTTCTCAATCAGACGAGCTCGCTCCACAAGCTCAGAGAAATCAGTGATCCTGAACGGTATCAAAGGCTGCCTCAAAGTGTCTCGTAAGCCTCTCAGAAATCTGTAGCACCTCTCAGCAGAAGTGCTAACCAGCTGCGGAGCGTACCTGGCTAATGCAGTAAACTCAGCCTCGTACTGCATCACCGTCTTGCTCCCCTGAACCAGCCTCAGAAAACTCTCCTGCATCTGCTGTCGTGCAGAAGGGGGAACAAACCAATCTCTGAACACTTCAGTGAACTCTTCCCAAGTGATCAAAGAGTTCAATCTGCCCTGAAATCTGGCTGCCTGCTGGCCATCCCACCAGTGCTCAGCCTCTCCATCCAACAGAAAAACAGCCAACGGAACCTTCCTGTCTGCAGGACACTGCATCCCGTCAAAAGTCTTTTCTAATCTCCTCAGCCACTCCTCGGCTGCTCTGGGCTCAACAGCGCCCTCAAACCTCGGAGGCTTCAACCTCAAAAATAACTGCAGGTGTCGGTCAATATCCTCAGATCTAACAGTAGAAGCTCTGCTCTGGGTCTCGCTCATCATCTGAGCAACAAGTGACGCAAACTGTGAAAGCGTATCAGCACCGACCACTGGGGCTGTACTCCCCACTGGTGCTGCCTGATCATCACTCTGACCGTCTGTCATGTCTGGGTCTGGCTGAACCATACAGAAAAATCCAGAAAATCCGGAAAACTATCACAAAAACAACACAAAAACAACACAATAAAAAGCCAAACGACCCAAAACTACCTCCCAGACAGACTCACTGATCACTTCCTAAAGCTCTGTTTCACAATTCAACCTGTTTCCAAAACCAGTGCTCTGATACCACAAAAGCTTGTCACGACCCGACCCGACGGGAACGGATCCCGCCCGAGCCGGATCGCGACGAGCGCGCTTACCAAACTTGCTTATCCAGGATCTGGCTTTGGATTAGGTTACTGAACTGATCATCCAAATTCTTAACTCAACAGAAAAACACAGAACAACAGAGCTACTAAAAACATCAAATGCAGCGGAACAAAACATCTATCTTTTCATTTCCTCAAAATAATCATCTACAGAACAGTGCATGGCTTTCAACAGAAAGAAAGACAGAACAGAAAAGCCATGACTGTACAAAAATCAAATGTACAAAAATACCTAATCGGATCAGACTCTGAAACTAATCCTGGACCTCCTTGCCCTTCCCAGAACCTGAAAACCACCAGAAAGCAAGGGTGAGCTCAACAGCTCAGCAAAGCAACAAACCACCAATCTAAATTCTCAGAAACCAAAACCAAATTCATCAGACAGAAGTCAGATCAGAAATCGAAACAGAATCGGAAATCAGAACTTATACGGACAGATATCAAATCAGAATCGGAATCGTACAGATCATATCAGAACAAATCAACAGAGTCAGAATCAGAATTCAGAAATTAGAATCGTACGGAGCATATCGTATCATAATCACAATTTCGTACGTAACAGAACAGATACAGAAAACAAAACAGATACATATAGCTAAATGCCCTGACACTGACGGAATCTCTACGGATTCCGGCCCCTTATGCCTCCCTTCCCAGACACTGACTGAATCTCATAGGATCCAGGCCCCTTATGTCTCCCTTTGTGCTCACGGCACCAAAACAGATGTGCTTATAGCACCAGAATAGAATTCATCGGATCCGGAACGAAACAGATATCAAAATGTATATTGAGCTCATTTCAAAATTTCCCGTTTCACTAACTGAATCTCATAGGATTCAGGCCCCTTATAACTCCCTTTTTATAGCTTATACACATAGCATTTCAATTCAGAAGAAATTCAGACATTTCAGAAATTACCCGAAAATCGGGCAACACAACGGCAGTATACAGAATTTACACAAAAATTCCTGCAAAGAAAATTTACCGAATTCGCACAGAACATAGATAATCACATTCCAGAACATTTATTCTACTGCACAGAGAATTTACGATTTCACAGAAAATTCCGGTCGACTAAAAACACAGTCGAATCAAAAACACCCGGACGAAAATCTTCAAAATATAGTCAAAACGTGCACACCCGGCACGGCAACGATATACCAAAACTTACGCGGTAAAAACTGAACCAATCGAAAGATACGGACGAAAAATCGTAACGAAAACGAAATCCGGACAGAAAAATACCGCCAACCGCGACGGAACTGAAAATTGAGAAAGACGGAATGTGCCTTACCTCGAGCACAGCAAATTCTTCAACAGTCACTTCGCTCGAAAACGGCTCCGCGTCTTCCCGAAATCAACTTTTCCAATTTTCTCTTTTTCTCTCTCCTCAGAGCTGAAATCAGATATTTATTTTTTTTTATTTTCTCTCTCTTCAAAACGTCTGATTTCCCTTAAGTAATGCTCATATCGGCCCGGCCGATCGTCTCGATCGTCCTGGACGATCAGACCAAAATCCCATCGTCCAGGGACGATTTTTCAGGACGATGTTTACTATTCATAGGCGATAAAAACCTCTACTCACTGACTTGTGCCATCCACTGATCGTCCCGGGACGATACCTCGATCGGCCTGGACGATCCCTACAGAAAAACACTTAGAGCAAATTCTGGGCAAAACTGGAGCTGAAAATACACTGATCGTCCCAGGACGATCCCAGATCGTCCTGGACGATACTGGAGCAGTTTGAAATATTACATTTTAACTGTTGCCGGTTTGTTGAGGAGAAATCTGGCGGTCTTCCTCTGCATCACAGTCGCCTGCAGGAGATGAATTCTTGGATATTCAGTACTGGGGTGTTAGATCTTCCTTCCACTGGTCTGTTTTTCACGTGGAACAATCATAGGGCTGATGCCCCAATTCATATTAAATTGGATCGTGCTATGGTTAATACTACTTGGTTGGATTGTTTCCCTAACTCTTTTTATAAGGTTCTTGCACCTTCTTGCTCGGATCACTCTCCTCTGCTGATACTTCCGGGGTCCACTCCCAATGTGTTTGTTCGGTTTCAATTTAAGAATTTTATGCTCAATTTGGATGAATTTTGGGATGGTTTGATTACTGTCTTTGCCTCTCAGAACTCAGGTAGCCCGATTTCGGCTCTTTACTCCAAACTTCACTCTCTCAAGGATCTTATCAAGAGCAAAAAATGGTCTAACTCCTCTTTTATATCTAATAAAATTAATGAGCTTTCTGCTGCTCAATCTCAATGTTTGGTTCAGTTACAACTCTCTCCCCTAGACCATAATCTTAATGTCTCCCTTCACAATATTAATGCTGTTTTAGCTAGGCTTCATAAGGCCTGGAGTTCTTGGGTGATTCAAAGGGCCAAAGCAGATTGGCTTACTAGGGGAGAGGATGACTTAGGTTTTCTTTTTGCTAGAATCAAATCCAGAAATTCTTATTGCCGGATTAAGGAACTTATCACTGAGGAGGGGCATTTTCACTCCACTGAGAACATTGCCAGGGCTGCGGTTAATTTTTTTCAAAAACTCTATAATACCCCCCCCCCCCCCCCCCCCCCCCTCTCATGGGGCATGCCCTCTCCCAATTGGCTCTACTATCCCTCCTCATATGGTTGCTCCTCTCATTTTCCCGGTGTTTGATATGGAAATTCACAATGTGGTGCTTGCTGGTTCATCTTCTAAGGCTCCGAGGCCGGACGGTTTCACTTTTGAGTTCTATAAGGATGCATGGGACATTATTGGTGGTCATGTTTGCAGGGCTATAAAAAATTTTTTCTCCACCGGTTTCCTTCCTAGGTGTGCTAAGGCTACTGCTATTGCCTTAATTCCTAAGGGTTCCCATGCCTCTAACATCCTGGATTATAGACCTATCTCCCTTTGCAACGTGTTTTATAAAATTATAGCAAAGATCCTCTCTAACCTGATGAAAGATGTTATGCCTCATATTATTCACATTAGCCAAACTGGATTCATTAAGCAGAGAATGTCCACGGATAACATTGTGCTAGCCTCTGAAATTCTTAGTGAGTTTAATAGTAAACCTGGGGAGAAGTATTTTTGTGCTAAGCTGGACATTAAGAAAGCCTTTGACACTGTATCCCGGAATTTTCTTCTTCAAAGACTTGCTGATAAAGGTTTTCCTCCGTTATTTGTTAACTGGATCAAAGGGTGTATTGAAGATGTTTATTTCTCTGTGGCTATTAATGGAGGGCTTGAAGGATTTTTTCCTTCTTCCTCGGGCTTAAGGCAAGGATGCCCTTTATCCCCATTGCTTTTCTCTGTGGTGATGGATGCTTTTTCTTGTGGACTTAATAATAGCAACTTTTCTGGTATCTCTTGTGATGGTTTCTCGGTTAACCATCTACTTTATGCTGATGACATTCTTGTCTTTGGGAAGGCTTCTCTCCTTAATGCCAGCACCCTTGATAATGCCCTAACTTCTTTTGCCCTGCATTCTGGTTTGATGGTTAACAATGCTAAATGCTCTATTCTGTTTTCTAAGAACACCCCTCAAGCTAATGAGATCATCCATCTTTTGGGGTTTACCCCTACTGAGAGCACCCTCAATTACCTTGGAATACCCATTTCTTCTCAAAAGCTTAAAACTTCTCACTTCCAACCACTACTGAGTAGGCTTTCTACTCTACTTGATGGTTGGAAAATTAAATTCTTGTCTTTTGCAGGTAGAATTCAGTTCCTCAAATTTACTATTACAAATATTGTGGCTTATTGGATTAGGGGGACTGTGTTGCCTAAAGGGGTTTGCAAAAATATTGAGAAATTGTGTGCCAGGTTCCTTTTTCATGGTACACACTCGGGCAAGAAACTCCATCTCATTGCTTGGCATAAAACTTGCCTACCCAAGAGGCTGGGTGGGCTCGGGTTGTCCTCTATTGCTTCCCTTTCTTTTGCGTTTGGATGTACTTTTATTTGGAGGTTTTATAACTCTAATAGCTTGGTTGCTGGGTGGTTTAAGCACAAATTTTTGTCCCCCTGGAAGCCTTTTGGTACCAAAGTCTCGAAATTCTGGAAGGTGATCTCTATGACTGCTCATAGGATTAAGGGAAAACTGAACTTTCATGTGGTTAACGACAACTGTAATTTATCTGCACTTTGGGATCCTTGGTGCCAAGGAAATTCTATGTTTGAGCTTGTCCAGCCGGAAAATTTTCATGGGTGGCTGAGTGATTTTATTGTTGATGGTAAATGGTCTCTGCCTTCTCTGATGGCCCCGGAGGTTTATAGACATATCACTAATATTCCCATTTTACAACAGCCGCACCCTCTTCTTTCTTGGATTTCTTCTGGGAACCCAACTTTCAACATCTTCTATAAGTATTTTTTTGATAACTTTGAAGAAGTTCCCTGGTTTAATTATATTTGGCATTCTCATTATGCCTTACGTTTCTCGGCTTATACTTGGATGGCTTTGATGGATGGGCTTAAAACGGCTCATGTTTTAGCTAAGAGAAACATTTTGATTCCTACTAATTGCTCTTTCTGTAGGAGAGAAGATGAATCGATTTCACACTATTTTTTTCAGTGTGATTACACTTTTGCTGTCATATCTACTCTTATACCTGCTCTGCGCTCCTTTTTGCTCCATCCCACGTTGCTATAGGTCTTTGAATTTTTTGATGGGCTTCACAACCTGAAGGGTTTTGAGAAAAATTTCTGTTATTTTGTCATTTGTTGTTCTCTGTATCACTTGTGGAGGGAACGCAATGAGAGAAGATTTAGAAATGATGAAAACGATGTTGCTGCCTCTGTTATGAAAATCTCTCATGCCATCAAAGCTAAAACTGATTCCTGGAAGCATATTGATCGGATTAAGCAGACGTTCTCTTACTGCTTTATGGAACACTGATTTTATGGTGCCCTCCAGGTTTTGTTATCGGATGGATTTTTTGGTGGAGAATGCTGCTCTCCACAACCGGACGATGATGAGTAGAACTAGCAATTTTCGTGATGATGGTTTCTTCCCTTGGACGGCCTGCTAGGAGCTATGGTTCTTCTTGTTAGCTGACTTCCTTTTGATTACTATGAATGCTGGGAGCTTGTTATTTTTTGGTTTGCTTCCCAGATTTCACGGCCCTGCGGTTTCATTCTTTTTGAACCCTGATGCTTCATGTGGGCAACCAGGGAGGAATGGTTTTTCGGGTTGCCTTTTTTGTTAAGCACTTGTTGCTTAGTTTGCTAGTTCTGTATACCTGAGTCCGGTTAATTTTTTGTCTCTTTTCTTCTTTAGTTAGTTGTTTTTTGAGGGTCTTTTTTCTGCCCTCCTCTTCTTCCCCACTGGTTGGGGTGCTGTTCTTTTTGTAATGCTTAGTTTTTAATATACGGCTTTGGTCCCAAAATTTCCCCCAAAAAAAAGATAATTTATATTTTATATTGATAGTTGAAGTTTTAAAAATGATGTAAGTAAACAATGAAATCTATATGTTAAATATGTTAATTGAAAAGTTTTGAATACTATATATGTAAATCCTCCTAACATAGTATGTTAAACACTTGCAAAGTAGTTTATTTACTCTATCTACAAAATAATAACAAATTTATTTAATATTAATATCATATAACAATGTATTGTTGACAACATAGTGAAATAATGCATTTTGTAGTTGTTATGTGTAGAATTGTGTATTAATAGAGATAGAATTTATCATTTTAATTTTAAAAAATGATTCACAATAGGGGTGTAAGTGAGCCGAGCCGGCTCGTGAGCAGGCTCGAACTCGACTCTTTAACGAGCTCGCGAGCCGAGTTTATCGAGCTTCGAGCTCTAGCTGAGCCTACAATCGAGCTCATATGATAAACGAGCTCGAGTTCGAGCTCAACCCGACTCGACTCGAAAGCTTATCAAGCTACTCGATATAATTATATATATATATGTTATTATAATATTATTTTTTTATAATATTTGAAAGATTATTTTATAAAAAAAACTATCCGCAGCAACAGGTTTTCAAACGAGCTCGAGCTTTCGAGTCGAGCTCGAGCTTGATATTTCCTAAACGAGTCGATCTCGAGCCCACTTATCGAACTCAAACTCGAGCTATAGCTCGAGCTCGAGCTCATTAAGGATTAAACGAGCCAGTCTTGATAATGCAAATACTCGACTCGACTCAACTCGACTCGTTTACACCCTTATGTCATGCAACACAAATGAAATAGAGTTATTTTTAATTTTATAAATACAAAATTCTAGGGGTCTAGCACAATCAGAATAATTTCCACTAGTTTTAATCATGTATTACAAAAATTAAGAGAAAACACAAATTATAAAGTAGAATTCTTTAATTATGATATGTCCTTTGTGATAGCAATGAAGCAAGGTAATCTAGGTGGGTGATTAAGAGCACATTTTGGTAATCCCTCTTTTGGAAGAAAGGGGGATTGAGTCATCTAAAGATAGCAGAGCAAAGCCGGTCTAAAAATACACAAAATGAAATAATGAAATTTTAGACAATAGCTAGAGGTACAAAATTTTCTACAATTCAGGGCTTGCCTTCATAAAAAAATTGCAAATAATATGGAGAATAATGATCTTTTTATAGATTTTGATTAGCAAACACAGTTTATAAATTTGATTTAGTAAATTAAAAGAGATCACAGATGGAAATTCCAAATGTCAAATTAACCTATGTGTTTATTGTGAGAATGTTTATATATTAAATGTAGGGTTTTTTTTTAAAAAAATAATGATATGATTAGGGGTGTCAATTTCGGGTCACGGATCGGGTTTGGGTCGAATCCGGAACTGACCCGATATTAATCGGGTCAACCCTAACCCGATCCGTTTTTGCAAACGAGTCGGTTTTCTATACTCGAACCCAACACGCTTCGAGTTCGGGTCAACCCGATCTGACGTGTTTCAGCCAAATCCCGCGCCTCCATTCAAAAATTTGGCCAAATCGGCACCGGTCGCGCATCACGTGTTGCGGGCAGACAGGGCAACGCGGCAGCGGGCAGCCAGAGGTCATGCGGCAACTGAGCCACGCGGTCGCGCGTCACGCGCGTTCGGACCAATCGGGCAGGCGTTGATCCAGTGGTCTGCGTGTTCGTGCAGGCAGGCAAGCAGCAGTGGGTTACGCACGTTCGGGTAGACGCGTTGCGCGCAGCAACGGGGATTGGGGGCAAGCGGGCAGGCTTCACGGCTCGATGCGCGTGGGCAGCAGGGCCTACGGGGTTTTCCTGATCCTGTCGGGTTTCCGGGTCAACTCGAACCCAACCCGGTTTTGCTTGCAAAGGGATCGGTTTTCCGGACCCTAACCCGACCCGCTTCGGGTCTGGTCAACCTAAACCCAAAATTTGTGGGTCGGGTCCAATATTGACACCCCTATATATGACTTTATTTTTAACATTGAAATATTTGTTAATCATGACTTGCAAGATGAAGGCCTTTGCATATTACAATAAATTCATAAAGTTCAAATATAGTTAGACAATTTGTAAACAAAAGGAGCACAGTATATAAGCAAATGCTATTGGAGAGAGAATGTCAATAAATTAATCAAATGGTCTAAATTAGCTAACAACCTCAGCTGTTGGTGGTTAGATCAGCGTCCAAAACTTATCGGCACGATTGAAGCTATGATTTTTATATATCTCACCAACCTTAGATAGTAGATACGGGTCCTTTCACTGTGTTGATTATTCTCCAAAATGCTTCAGCCAATTAACCTTATTTTCATATATAATTATGTTAATTCCCTTTTTTTACATTTCAAAATTGTACAGTACAAAGACATGCAATATATAACAGTTAAATATTTATTAAAACATTTTAAATAATATTATATTATTTGTTATAGCTAATATTTGGAATTAGTGCCCATCAATCATTCTTTAAGTAATGACATATTATATGATGTCACACAATGGTTTTAATTTTAAAGTCATACAATTAAATTTAATTATATTTAAAAGTTAACTATTTTTTTTTAATTTAAATTCAAATTCAAATTTAAAACTATAAATATTTTTCTTCCAATTTTCAAATGATAAAAGTAAAATAAATATGTTGCATCTTGGAACATTCGTGGCATTAGAGAGCTATGGGTTTAGTATTTTAGTCTTGTATGAAGATTCAACATATTCATAGATGAGAGAGAGGGGTGCAAGGGTCATAACAGACGCCAAGATTATTACATGGAAAATCCTAAAAAGTAAAAAAAATACGGGAATGACCTAGTTAAAATGATTCTACTAATGTTTGTAGTGAATTATAAATAATGTCATTCCTCGGGGGAAGACCTTGGCTTCATGCAACAAATATATATCATATATAGCACATTATATGGTGAAGGTTCAAAAAATATAGTGATATGAGGGTTGTTCTCAAAATACTGTAGTTTTGTTCATTTGGTCGGTAGGACTGTAGTCGGTCGACGGAGGTCGGAAGGATCGTAGTAGGACGACTGAGGTTGAGGGGACTATTATCTGATGACAGAGGTCACGGGATCGTAGTAGGCGGGCAACTGTGGCCGAATGGACTATAGTCGGTAGTCGACTGTAGTTAAAGAGACCATCAGCAAGCGGCGATGGCCAAAAGGATAGAAGTCAGTGAGCGACGGTGGCCGAAGGGATCATAGTCAATAGGCGATAAAGGATGAAGGGATCGTAGTCGGCAAGAAATGAAGGCCAAAAAGATCGTAGTCAACGGGTGACAAGGGTCAAGGGACCGTAGTCGATGGACGATGAAGGTCGAAGGGATCGTAGTCTGCTAGCAACGTAGGTCAGAGGTATCATAGTTAATGGGCGACAAAGGTTGGAGAGACAGCAGTCAGCGGGAAACAGTGGTTGAGGGGACCATAGTCGACAGGCAACGATAGTCATATGGGGGAGATGGAGGTCGGAGGGGCTATAATCGGTGGGTGGCGGAGGTCAAAAGGGTCATTGTCAGTGAGCAACGATAGTCGGATGAACCATAATTGACAAGCAATGAAGGTTGGAAGGACCATAATTGATGGACGACAATAATCGAAGGGATCATAGTTGGGGGCGACAGAGGTTAAAAGGATCATAGTTGGAAAATGACAGAGGTTGGAGGAACCATAGTCGACGAATAAAGGTTGTCCGAAGGACCGTAGTCAGCGAGTGATGATGGTCTCAGGGGCGATGGAGGTCAGAGGGGCTATAATAGGCGGGTGATGGAGGTCATAGGGCTCATTTTCGACATGCGACAGAGGTTGTAGGGATCATAATTGGCATGAGACATAGGTCAGTATGACCAGACCATAATCGACAAGCAATAATGATCGGAGGAATCATAGTTGGTTGGCAACGGAGGTTAGATGTACAATAGTTGGAGGGTGACCTAGGTCAGAGGGGTCGTAGTCGGTGGGAGATGGTGGTCGGAGGGACCGTAGCCGGCAGATGAAGGTGGTTGGAAGGACAGTAGTATATATATATATGATGGTGGTTGGAGGGATTGTAGTTCATAGTCGGTATTCGACGAGTGATGGTGGTCGTAACGACAGTATTCGATAGGCGATGGTGGTCGTAACGATAGTATTCGACAGGCGATGGCGGTTAAAGGGATCGTAATCGGTGGTTGGAGGGACCCTAATCAACAGGAGAAAGGAGGTATGAGGGACTATAATCAGCAGTCGATGGTGATTGGAGGGACTGTAGTCAGCGAGCGATTGTGGTCTGAGGGATCGTTGTCGATGGGTGATGGGGTTAGAGGGACCAAAGTCGATAGACAATGGTGGTCAGAGGAACCATAGTTGACAAGCGATGGAGATTCAATGCAAGTCCGACAATGATTGGCAGATGGAGGTATGACGACGATGGTCTATTAGAGTTCCTGCAACTACCGCCTAGTGGCAAGGGTTCACCAACAGTTGTTTTGGGATGGAGCTTTGGGATGCTTCAAGTCTCAGATTTCTCTTGAGTCTCTAACCCAAGATCTAAGCCTCCAAAAGTTCAAACCTTTTTCAAAAATTCCCCTTCATGTGAGAAGAGGAGGTTATTTAAAGATTTTTGAGTGGCATGCTCCATAAATATAAAGAAGGTCCAAGGTAAATTTGGAGTGCTTCATCATACGACTCGTATTGATCCCCTCGATCATGAAACTTTCATTTAATATTTAAGTGTCTTAATGATGCCAAAATTAAGATATCTTGGGATCGTTGGATTTGTCCCGTCGAACGCTCAATTTGATTATAAGCATGTCTTATTTATATATCATTTGATCATCTAATTAATACTTTGAATATTTCAAATATGCTTCGGCCCTTTGATTTGGACCCATTTGGGCTCGGATTGAACCGATTTTGGTGTCATTGAATTCATCTCACTAAAACATTCAATTTGTTTATAAGTTTGCTAAAATTAGAATTTGGATGGACTCAAATTTAATTTTAGAAGTTTCTAACTTGGATATGCATCAAGATTTGTGCTCAATCAAGGCACTTTTTGGTGACGTATCAAAATTATTAGTTACATCACGAAGATATTGATTTAGAATTAAAGTGATCAAATGTGGGACAAATAATTTTAAGTTAAAGCATAATTAATTTTTAATTAAAGTTTAAGTTGATATATGTAAATTAGTCATTAAGTAAAATAGATTATATATAAGATTTAATTGTCAATCTTTTAAATAAAATATTTATAAATCCAAGTTTAATCCAAATTTAAACATAAAAAATTTTAAGAATTAAAATACTCATCTCAAATCAAAATTTCATCCAGTATTATATTTTAGATTTAAAATTTGATAGCTAGGTAGCTAAAAATTTCATTAATATAAATAAATTCAATGGAAACAACTATATATATATATATATATATATATATATATATATATATATATATATATATATATATATATATATATATATATATATATATATATATATATATATATATATATATATATATATATATATATATATATCAAATTCATGTACAATAGTTATGAGATCAAATTATTACACATTAGTCTATCTCTCTATATTCTTGATTACAAAAAAATAAACTAAGATACAAAAAGTAAAAGAATATGAAATGATAACCAGATTTAATAAATAGGTAAAAACGATGAACATGAACTCGATCCGCTTCCAACCTGAATATGAACTGATAATCAGTTTTAATTTAAATATATGTTTATGAACTTGTTAACCATAAGTTTTAGATTAAATTATAAAAAATAAGAAGATTATATCAACAAATAAAAAATTTAGGGAAAATTTATTAATTGGATTTTTTTTTAGGTCATAATAGGGTTGGCATGTCAACCAAAAACTAACTAGTTTAATAAAGAGGCCAAACTATACAACTCAAACCTATTTATTAAAAGGATCAACCCGAATTCAATTTTTTTGGGTCGAGTTTGGATTGGGAATTGGGATGGCGGATGGACATCCCTACATCGATATTGTCACAAACTTTTATTCTATCTCACACATGACTAATCTAATCAATGTCTTTCCTAATAAATTCAATTGCAGACCCCTCTTCTCCTCGGAAAATTATTTTGTACGGAATATGAACGCTTTTGGAGGCGAATCCGGGCGCGCCACGTCACCGGGGCCCAGTGCATTTGGTGACGTGGCGTGCCCGGATTCGCCTCCAAACACGCTCAGATTCCGTACAGAATAATCGCTCCTCCTCACACGCAGACAACACTATCGATGACATCCTCAACAAGGTTGGTTGCAAACTCTTATTCTGCTAGGTTTTGTTAACGCTTCCCCAACAATTGGCTAGCAATGAAGCTCTCGCAAGAATATCAACAAATCATGACCGAATCCATTTCGATAATGAGTCCAAACTTATTCAAACCAATTTGAAGTGCTTCAACTTCAATGATATGACTAATGCATTAGAGAAATTTAATCTAAAATAAATTTTAAAATATATTTCTTATCCAAACTTATGCAAACCAATATGCACATATAATTAAAATATTTGATCAATTACATGATATATAAAAGTTAAGGGTGTCAATTCCCGATTTCACCCGACCGTAAACAGGTCAATCCAAACTCTAGCCATTTTTGGAAATGGGTCTGATTTTCCAACCGACCCGACCCGCGCTGGTTCCTGGGTTGACCCGACAAGGTTCATGAGCCATTCCTGAAATGCAAAACCGATGGTTGTCGCTGCAGTGCCGCGTGGCTGGTGCAGACACGCAGTAGGTTCGGGCGTTCAACACTCCGACTTGACCACATGTGTGAGGCATAAGGCCAACGCAAGGTGCGACTGGAGCGAGGTTGGCGAGGTGAGGTTAGCCGCTAGCACGCCAGTAAGGCGAGGCTAGCTGCCAGCGTGCAGGACTGCCGAACCGTGTGGCGTGAGTGCGAGTCAAGGATGATTGGCCGTTTGGTCGAGGCATGCCGTGCAGCTACCACATGCGGGGACGGAGAGTCGGAGTTGGCAAACGGGTCGAATTTTTGGGTTGGCAGGTCAACCCAAACCCGACCTAATTTCAGAAATGGGTTGAAATCTCTAATCCGAAACCATCTCATATATGACAAACGGGTTGACCCGAACCCAAATTTTAGCGTATCGGATTCGGGTCTGATTTCGGATGGGGTCAGATTTTAACCCCCTAATAAAAGTCCAAATTTATCTTATCTAATGCATTAACCGCTAAAATTGTGCGCTAAAAAGAAGATAAAGAGCTACCGAAATAAATCCCGAAACGGATGCGGGCCGGATCCCAACTTTTGTAGACCCGATGTCCAACCAGCCAGCTCCACAAAAAACGGCTCTCGTCACCGTTAATTACACGCCGAAATCCACCCATCTCTCCTTTCTCCGAAACTGATTGCTAACCAATCACATTAAGCCACGTAACGATACGCTGCGCATTCACGCTGTCGGTTTCAGAAAGGGAGCCGAAGCAGAGGTGCGGTGCAGCACCCGGTGAGTGGTAGCCCTGTAGAAACTTTTAGAACATTAAAAGCCCCCGAAAGTGTAACAAGTTTATAGACGGCGGACCTATCTATTTCCCCCCACCAAACATTAATTCCAACGACGATCCTCTACTTCCTATTATTTCATAGGGCTTCGATCCTCCTCCACTTTCTAGATTACGCGTTTGATTCTTGCAAACCTTCTTTCTCAGCAAATCTCTTCTCCGGGATCTGAATGCCGCTATAATATGAGTAATTCGGCGGTGGAGGAGGTCGAGCTATGTATAAAATGAGTAATTCGGCCGGGGTGGAGATTGAAGAGGAAGAAGAACAGTTCTACGAGTCTCTTGATCGTGTCCTGTCGTCTTCGTGCTCTTCCACCTCTTCATCTGATGAAGACGGCGACTATAGCCACCACCAGCACCATCGTCGCCGATCCCGCTTCCACCTGCCGCAGGCCGTATCCTTTGACCTATGGCTTTCTGAGCCGGGTACCGTCGAGGAGCGGCGTCGCCGCTTGCTTCATCAGATGGGCCTCACCGGTGACCATTCGCTCGCGCGAGTGAAGCCCGACGGTGAGGGAGTCGATGTCGGAACAGGTCATGTTAGGGAGGGAGAGATGGGGCGATCCGTGTCGTGTAATGGCCTCTGTCCTCGGCAAGACGAGAATAGTATTGCCTCTTCTGCCTGCGTTATCTCCCGCTCCAGATCCGATGGCTCTGTTGAACATGGAGTTGTAAATAGTCAGCTGCCGGCCGCCGCCGGCAAGCCGCCACTTGTCGTGAGATCGCGGCCGTCTGTCTGGGGAGACGTTAAGGGTTTTGTCGGGAATGGCATTGCTGGATTTATCAAAAAAGAGGATGCGCAGAGGTGCACGATCAAGGACCTGGACAACGGCACGGAGTTCGTGTTGAAGGATTTCCGAGAGGACGGGATGTGGAATAAGGTTAAGGAAGTGGGGACGGGGAAGCAGTTGACAATGGAGGAATTCGAGGTATGCGTTGGCAGTTCCCCCATCGTTCAGGAGTTGATGCGGAGGCAGAACGTGGAGGAGGGAGGAAAAGGTAACGGCGGGTCCGGCGGCCGGCAGAAGGACGACGTTGGATTGAGTGGTGGTGGGAGTGCGAAGAGACGGTCAAGCTGGCTAAGGAGTTTAAAGAACGTTGTGACTACAGGGAGTCAGCGGGATCGTCGCAGCAGCGACGAGAAGGATACCTCGTCGGAAAAAGGAGGGAGGAGATCTAGTTCGGCTACCGATGATAGTCAGGACATGCCCCAGTTGCTTCAGCACGGCCCTAAGCGGATGAAGGTCCGGCAGTACGGGAAATCACATAAAGAGCTTACGGGTTTGTACTTGAGCCAGGAGATTCATGCTCATAATGGATCCATCTGGACTATTAAATTCAGCTTGGACGGTCGTTACCTGGCTAGTGCTGGAGAGGACTGTGTCATCCATGCGTGGCAGGTCTTGGAACACGAGAGAAAGCCGGATTTGTTGATGGATGGAACAGGGGATGACAATCTTAATGGAAATCCTCTTCCAGCGGCCAGTAGTAATATTTCTCCAGCAGCTATACTTCCAGGGCAATGCACCGATGGGAGTTCTTGCGAGAAAAACGGAAGGCCGAAGGATTTTGGTGGGACGAAGTCTTTCAGCTCAAGGAATTTGAAGGTGCCAGAGCAGGTATTTGCTCTCTCGGAGAGGCCAATTTGCTCCTTCATTGGTCACCTTGATGATGTACTTGATCTCTCATGGTCCAAATCTCAGGTAATTTTTATACTTCACTCTTGTAAAATGTCTCTGTTTGTGCATTTCCAGTACGTATTGAAAGAAAAACAGCATATTGATTCTTGACTAGCACGAATCTTGATACAACTTACGACTTGGAAAGCAAGTCAAATGATAGGGGATAGTTATATTGGATGGAAGAAATCACTTCAGTTACCTCCTTATATATAGTTCATACAATCTTGAATTTTTTTTTTCCAAAAATAAAAAGCGACGCTGAAGGTATGCTAAACAGTTTTACGATTTTGATGTCCAGATGGTATGAGATGGTATGAGGTTTATGAAAAATAATGGAATGATATGCTGCAGCTACTTCTCTAGCACTTGTTATCATTTACCCATTATAACGCAATATCTTTGATTCTTTTATGTAGTGGAAGCTAGACGTTTGCTTGAAATTTATAAGAATTTTGCTAAATGTAAGCAAATTAAACTACATAAAAAATTATTATTAAGTGTGCATAATGTTAAGAAATTACTATTGCATGAAATTAAAGGGTTCTTTATTTCTTCATTTACGGACTATTGGAGCAGAGGGCGGTGCTTGAATGCGATGAAGTGGCTTTAGCTCATGCAAACAAACGACCCAAAATTTAACATGTTCAAAGAAACTAAACTCAGATTTTTCTTGTGTGCTTGGGAATAGTGTTTTTGACGTGCCCTCAGTCTTTACTGGTCAGATCAACCATATTTTCAGTAAGTAGTTGGGTTCTCGCATCTCCCTCTACAGATAGAGAAGCCTTTCTCCCATCAGACCTTTCATATACACTGATTGCTACCTCATGATCACCGCCTGCAAAGTACAACAAGCCATGTGGTGCCACATGATGAATAGTGTGATAGCTGTTTGTAGTAGAAAAAACTACTCGGAGTAGGTTTATTCAAATAAAATAGGAGCTGCAAACTGAGTTGGCAACCAGTTTGTTCGACTAAACCTTCACACTGGTAGGTTTCAGTTTATCCATGGGATATAGAAATTGCTGACCAATTATGATCTTAAAACCTAAATAATGCTACGAAAATTTATGCATTTTTTTTTTATTTTGATCTGTACTTTATTCAAACTTGGGTTTGATGGAGAGGGAAATTTTGAATAAGTAAAGTGAAAGTTATACTTGTGATTTTTAAGTGCATTTGTAAAAATGCATCAATGAAATTTCAATTTTTTTTTCATTTTGCTTTTAATTTCAAAACCAATCAGAGAACTTGAACTACATATGCAAAATTTTGAGCGTACATCTATGACCAAATTTACTATACTTAAAGCATTCAAACCAGCCAACTTTCTTAGGTTTGCTTTGCTGTTCCATCCATGGCACCTAGGTGCAACATGTGAAAGTTTCCTTTGGATTTACAGTTCTGTCCTTGTAATGTAAAACCTTTCATACGAGCTGTTAAATCTTCTTGTGAGTTAAGCTAGTGATACTTATTTTTATGATCTTCTATTGTGGAAGCAATGGCTAGTAACATATATTATATTATGAAGAGTGTTGATTTGGGGTTGGGTTTTTAGTCATGCTAATTTTGTGACAAACCTTGAAACATTATTTTATTTGAACTCATTTCTATATTTGTTAAACCTGTCTTTTTTGACACTTGTGCTCAGTATCTCATGCCATATTTTATTCATCTCAATTAGGGTTGAGTTTGAGTCATCTTCTTAGGATAAAAATGGTCTTCTATCGTATGCATCAAGTGGCTCGTGTCTCAAACAATTAGTTTTTTTCTCTAATGCAATGGTTTTAGAATACTTCACAAAGCATCAAATGAATCCAATCAAACACATCGTTATAGGGTCTAGCTCATCATTTTTATGTAGAGAATTTCCAGTACTATGAAAAATGATTTTCCGAATTTTCAGAGTGATATGAAATCCTATTATCTCTTTTTTCTTTAAAGTATATGAAATCCTTTTCAGGCCTAAGACTTTTATTTTTAGTAATATAGATTGAACAAGAAGAAGACAGGTGCAGAAACTTTAGTAGAGATGCTATAACGGTTTTTTTTTTTTGTTGAAGGAAAATATAGTTTGACAAGGAAACAAAAAAGTTTTGCTTTTAAAAAATTTATTTTTTCGAAAGGCTTTTTTTTTTTCTAATTTTTTAATGAGTTTTGAGAATTTGTGAAGTTTTTGCATCCCTTATTTTTTTTTTAAACTTCTGTTACTAGCTATTGATATTGTCCCTTCTAAACCCCAAATCCTATCTTTTGCACAAGAAGGTTCCATCTTTCTCAAGCTAGAAGCCTCATGCATATTCTTTCGAAAGGCTTAGGTTTGTTTTGGGCTCTAGCGGCGTCTAGAGATTGGGAGAGCTGGATTCTCCTCTCCAATTGAGGATCCATTGTATCTTGTTGCTTCTTTTCTATTATTTGTCAATCAAAAAGTTCTTCTCTAGTTTTATTCATCCAAGTTTTCTCAATCTTTGATTTGCAAAGTGCTGAAATTTAATAGCAAGGGAAATTCTTGTTTCCTACAAGCATTTTGATAGGAAGTGCTTGTATTCACAAGCAACCTATCCAAAATCGGCGAACCAACAGCAGCCAAATGGCTGTCCACAGCAGGAAAACAGCAGATTTCTGCTGTTTACAGCAGGAAAACAGCACTTGTCCGGGAAAATACGAGAGAAAACTCAAGAAAAGACTTGTATTCCACTTAGACGATGAATAAAAGAGCAAGATACAATTGATCCTCAATTCGAGAGGAGGATCGATCTCTCCCAAATCTCTAGACGCCGCTAGAGCCCAAAGAACTCCTAAATCTACGAGATCTCAAATTTCAGCCAAATTCAAGATACTCAAAACCTAGGAAAATCTACTATTTCATGCATACAATTCAAAAGGAATTTCCTAAACAATCCCTACAATCAATTTCCCTCCTAAAATCCATTCAAAAACCTTCCAAAAACCGTCCCGGCGTACGTCACGCGCGGCTTCCGCCCAAGCGGCTGTTTTCTCCGCCTGTTCGCGATATTCTCCCGTGAACCGGTCCCGCTTGGACCGGCTGGACCGCTCCAGTGGACCGGTCTAACACATTTCCATTTCCTATCAGTGTACTTCATGATTTTTTTTTTGGTTCTTCTATTTTTTTCATCATATACTAGTTTACTTTGTATTTGGAGTTGTGCAATGTTTTCATGTGGGAAAACTAGCACCGACAATTGAAAATCACATTCTTTTGAAGCTTTCTATTAGTCATTAGCATTCCAGCTGGTTTAATCGTTCTCATGTTTGAACGTCTTATTTTCACGTCTTGTTGGATGATAAAGTAACAATGGCCCATGGAGAATGGGAGAACAGTTTTAAACTAAGATTCTCTTATTTTTATAGGCAATATATTTAACTTGGTCATAGTTTACAAATCTTCTTTCTCTTTCCTTGGCTTTTGAAACTAAAGACTAAGTTGTGTGTTTTTACTGGATGTAACAGTCATATGTGTTTAAGTAGCAATTTAAGATAGGAAACAAACAATCTTTACAAGAAAATTTCTTAAGGTCAACATGGTTCATTTTGTTAAAATTGGAGCAATCACGCTGAATGGTTTGCATACAATTAGTTCAAAAAATATTGCATCTGCATTCTAAAGTCTGCAAAGTAAATGGGTATAAAATCAAAACATGCAGTACATACACTTTAAACTCACTAAATTGCAGTTCGTTTCATATTTTGCATGCTTAGATGAATTATCCAAAGCATCCTAATTGAGTGTGCTTGATAGTTGAAATTGATTGCTTCGTTAAATTGAGAATATTTATTTTTGTATGAATAAATTCATTTTTTTTTCATGAGTTTCCAAATATTGAAGATGGAGGATCGTTAATTGAATTTCAATTATTTGTGTACCATTGACATCTTGGCCTTATCATCGTTAGAGTTCACAGGACTTAACACCTTCTCAATTGGAGTCACGAAGAATAATTTCACTCTAGATTCCTTGTAAGTGTCATTTCTGATTTGAATGTGTCTGCAGTATTTACTCTCTTCTTCCATGGACAAGACGGTCAGGCTTTGGCACTTGTCTAGTCACTCTTGCTTGAAAGTATTCTCACATAGTGACTACGGTATGCTATTATACTTTTGCATATGATTTTTATTTCCATTTGCTTTGTTTTGTTTTGATTGTTACTACAACATTCCAATGCAGTGACATGCATTCAGTTCAATCCTGTTGATGATAGATACTTCATTAGTGGTTCTCTAGATGCAAAAGTCCGCTTATGGAGTATCCCAGATAGGCAAATTGTTGATTGGACTGATCTGCATGAGATGGTTACTGCTGCTTGCTATACACCTGATGGACAGGTTCTGCAGCTGAGCTGATTTTCTCATTACCTTGTTCTGAATTTTGAGAAATTTTATCTCGTATTTACAAGAGACCTAATGTTATATTATCTTTATTCCCAGGCATTTCCTAATTGTTTTTATGTGTGTTGCTTTCTGCAGGGTGCCTTAGTTGGTTCACATAAAGGCAATTGCCACTTGTATGATACGTCCGGTATGGATAATTTGATTGTTTTGCTCACCATAACACTCCCCACCCCTTCTCTCACCTCTTGAATTGCAATCTCCTTGTCATGAAATTGTTCCCTCTCTATTGCTTCTGTCAAAGCTAACTTTTGAAACTGCGAAGTATGTTGTAATTTGCTTATCCTCATATTTTATGTTCATTTTTGACAGATAATAAGCTGCTGCAGAAGCATCAAATTCACTTACAGAACAAGAAAAAGAAGTCAAGTCATAAGAAAATTACTGGTTTTCAGGTATACATGTGTCGTTTAAAGTATACTGATGCCAGTGCCCATACAATATTTTTTCATAAATTTTAATGTTATGCGCAGTTTATATAGCTGATTGCCCAAACCATAAAATCACCTTTTTAAGCACTTGATGAAGTATGTTTCAAGATCTGCTCTAGATGAAGTAAACTTGAAATTCTCTAAAAAATGCGGCAAACAATTTTAATATTTGATACAATTCTTTTTGGGCTTTTTATATTTACGTATACGAACTACAGATCTAGGATTTGGAATACTAACGTTAGGCACTATAAGCATAACATCTACTAAATTACTTCATAGGTAATAGAAAAAAACCAAGAAACTCTAGTAGATTTAATGAGCGGAAGAGAAGAACCTTAGTCCCCTATCAGCATAGTAGCCAAAAGAATCATTCAGAAGTTTTTGAAGCCATTGCTTCTTTATGACCACCAATCGCTCTTCAAAAAATGAAATAAATTGACGAACAAAAAAGTGAGCAAATAGGTTTGAAAATACAAGATGATAGTATGAAAGGTAAAGAAAATATCAATCTATTAGAAGTGACGTCACTTATTTCCATAGACTTTTTTTTCAAGCTTTTTATATAAGGACTTCATTTCAATTTAAAAGAGAATTAGATTCATGAAATTAGTTTTTTTAACATCAATTATTCATTGTTAAAGAGAAAAAATATTAATATACTAGAACTTATAATACTTAGTCTTAGTCTCTTTTTTTTTTAGTTTCACATTTTGATTAGTGCTTAACATCCATCTAAAAAAGAATTACATTCATGAATGTAGTTATCTATATCTATTATAGCATTATAAAAGAGAAAATAGACACTTCTTAGATACTAAGGCTAAGATTTGAAAAAAAAAAACTCGATTATATAATCTCAATTTTAGGTTAAGGGTCCACGTGATTGGGTTGTGCTAATCGTTGTCTAGTTAGAATGTATCAAATATTGCTTGTATCTAATCTAGCATTCATACTTAAAATACCACACAATGAGTGCATGTCTGGGACGCTAAGAATGTATTTTTATTGGTACATGAATATCAAATTTATCTTACCATGGATCATAATTCGTTGCACTGCTACTTGTTGATTATTAAATCCTTAGTGACTCAAATTTAGGCACATTTATCTAAACCTAAGAAAATATGTCAAATGTAAATTAAAATATCTATGATATTGCCTTTTATTAAACCCTTTAAAATATAATATTATGATGTAGTGCAATCAATCTATGTTCTTTATAACAACAATAGACTAAGGCTTCGTTTGGATTGGCTTTTTTATTGCTTCTCAAATCAACTTTTTAGTATAAAACATTTTCTTTTTTACTAGAAAGTTGCTTTAAGAACCAACAAAATAGCTGTCCCAAATGAAGCCTTAAACTCCATATCAACCATTGTTAGATTTTGAGAATATGATTTTGGTGAATGTCATTATTACTGCTCAAGCATATATAAGTGGATTTATTGATGCTATGCATTACTACACACAAGGTGTGAATGCAAGTCATACTCCTACGCTAGACAAGGTTCCTTTAATATTATCCTTTCAATGTAGAAAAAACTCTATCCATTAAAAATATATCTTTGGGTTATGATTGTTCCTTATGTATGAAATAAGATCCAAGTATCAATGGTACCATGATGTGAAGCCTATAGAATAAGAAAATCTCACAATGTTTTTTGACAACTCTTAATATAAGGACAATTATCCATGTTGAATACTTGACCAATAGTCCAATACCAAACATGGTTTGGAAGATCTAACTCATTTGAAATGGCACTAAGTCAGCATAGTAATCAGTGCAAAGCTACATTTCTTTTACCCAACCTTTTCGGAGTTCATTCTACGAATTTCATTAGGTGTAGACAAACCATCATCATAACTTGCTCTAAACTCTTAATACCTTCTATGAAGATATATTATAAATATATACTTGTTATAACTAGTTGTTAGCTTTTGATAAATGTGGGCATCAAATTTCAAAGAGTAACTATTTTCAAAATCTACCTTGTGCATCTATGTAAATTCCCATTTCTATATGCAAAGTTGAAATATAGTTTAATCTATGGGACTCCTAATATGATAACCATTATCAATTTGAACTAGGCTCAAGCTAGTAGATTTACTAGTGGAACTGTTATATGCCCATTTATTTAATTATTAAGAGCATGATCATCTAATTTCAAAACATCATCTATCAATTCTCATTTGAGCGGAATTAAAGTTTGGAAGAAAAAAAAAAGCTTCAACTTGACCATCCATTGATGATTTGAGTGAAAATTAAAGTTTGATGTCTATCATCTTTTTAAAATCTCCATACATGAATTATAAAATTGAGTGCTAAATATAATAATCTTTTGATTATCATGGAGTATCACTCCTGGAGAATAGCAATATTAATACATTAAATTTTGGAGGATAGCATTAATCCTATAAGAATTCAACTCCCTACTCCCTTAGCATGCCATAGCCATTATCTATTTCTCAGATTTGAATATTATAGGATATGATGATTTGAATGTTGAACAAATTCCTAAAAAGTATGTCACCGATAGTGTGACGCTTGCATAACGTTAAACTAATTCATAAAAGGTATACCACTGATAATGTAATGCCTACGTATTGGCATAAATCTATGGTTTATATGATTTTGTATAACTATTTTTTAGCCTCTTAAATAGATTGTAGATGATCTCAACATTTGTATGCCAATTAGGTCCATGTCCAATATTGTCCAAGTTATATCAAAGAGTTTGGAAAAATCATAAGAGGTGAATAACAACATTAGATTAACCTCTTAGTTTTCTAGAGAGTTACCCTTTGAAGTTTTTTGTGATGGTCTTGGGTTCATACCTCTTCTACATCACAATAAATCCCATCATGCAGACTTTGGGGTCATCAAACAAATCCCATTTTTTAAGGAAATTCATAATAAAAGCTATCATGATTCTAAAATTCCTAATATGCCTTGTGGGCTCTTAAAAAAAAAAAGAGGCTCTCTTAGTTATGTTCCAAGTTAGAAACTTGATATGTTTTTTGGGTTGCCAAATTAGTATGGATAAATTTTCCTTTATGGGGCAATAGGATATATTTAGATATGGGTATCAAGACTTCATATAGACACAAACACTTATAGTTAATTTCCTTTTCTTATTGAAAGAACTCACTCTATTAAAGAGATGTACAATTCTATATTTTATGCCATTTGCTCTATGACAATGGTGTTATTAAATATTCATGTTCTATTGTTATGTTGTGAGTGTGAGGATGGATGATGAACCCTTTTGTAATATGATGGTTTAATCATTCAAGGTGTATCAAGCAAACCGAAGTTTAGAGCGTACATTAGCCATGCTTTTGACAAACTATATATAAGTTTGGGAGCCATATGATGTTACTTTGGACATTATGTTAGGGAGCTTGTTGTGCCTTAGATTTTTTGAATCATTGAACCTTAGCAATGACTGTTGTGCACCTTATTAGTAACCATGAGTCACCTCATTTAAAGCACTTTCTTAATGACTATAGGTTAAGTAAAGTGAGAACGATAGAGTCCATTATCAACTTTGGCAGTGAAAGATGAGCCTCTTTAAGTTGAGATTAGTTTACCTTTACACTGGTGCCTACCCACATATTTTATTTTAGTTGTAGTTGGTATAGATTTTATGCTGCTACCTCAGAGGGAAAACTGATAAGAATTTATATCAACCCTTAGTGTGGAAGTCAAAACATACTACATGTCACCCCTTAAGGTGGAAACGATACTATGTGTCTCTCCTTATGGCAGAAGTCAAAACTGACACATATCACCTCTTATGATGTCAGCCAAAGTATGTAAGTATCATCCCTTAAGTGAGAGCTATTGTTAATTTTGTGTTATCTTGCATGATGAAGACCATTGTTGATTCGTTAGCATCTTCTTAGATGTAGTGAAGTCCATCCTTGGTGCTAATATTGATGCCTAATTGTCTTCATACAACCAAGATGAATTTGTGAAGTCCTCGGTGTATTGACATCTTTATCAAGACAAGTGATTTTTCTTGTTCTTTAACCTAATTTTGAAAAGCTTCGAATCTCCATGATATCAGCATCATTGTGTTAGACTTCCTAAAATTGCCTTACAAATTAATTAGTAAGGAGGGATTTTTTTTCAGCACTTTAATTTGTAAGTGAAGAGGCATGTTTTGTAAGGAGAATTAGACCTGTCTTGTTTTTGTTATTGTTTACTTTAATATTCCTATGTTAAGGCTATTCTAATTAAATTTATCCTTCTCTTTGCAAAATTTTAACACTCCACATTAAAGAACCTATTAAAACCATTAAAAAGTCATAAAATGCTCTTCTTCAAATTAATGAGTGTCTATAGCGGTGCAGGACATTGAGAAGTAATTTGGTTTTCTTTAATTCTGCTATAGATTAGTTTGCCATCAAAATAGTGAACAAAAAAAATACTAATAAAAGGACAACATGTGAATGATAGCTATAACAAGCTTACATGCTCTAAATTGGCTAGCCTTGCTCTAAAATTTAAGTTATTGGAATGATTTTTCAAGAGACAAATTAAATGGTGAATAAATGACTAATTGAGGAATTCAACCCATGAAGGGCTTTATATTTTTGTTCGGTGTTTTTTACACAAGTTCTTTTACAATGCGTTTGCTATTAGAGGCAAAGATTTGCTCAAATCTCAATTTTACTAATATTTTTAAATCTACTTACTTCTCACCCCCACGAAGGGGTTGGTAAGGAGCAAGTTGCTCCTAGCTTTCCCATGCCAAAAAAAGGATTACACGTTGACCCACAAGTCCTAAAGGTTTATGAGGACCCCACCTAGGAATACAGACCAAATCAACCAACCTAAAACTAGTCTGTCTTTATTATTGAAACATGAAATTGATATATTGCTATTTTTAAAAAAATGGAATTGATATATTACTCAATAATTTACTTAGTAGAGTGTTAAGTCGAATGACAACCATTGATTATGATTGTCTTCCACTTCTTCCCCACATGCATTTAAATTTGATGGCACCCCTTTGAGGGTCAAATTTGAAAAATATCAGTGATTCAACCATCATATCCAGTAGGTTGTCTTCCATTTGTTCCCATAAGTTATCTACTCATGGATGCAGGACTCCTATGGATTTTCCGATAAGTTATCTACTTATTGCAGTTATGTTGGACTATATAAAATATTGTTGTTGAATACATGATTTTATTCTTCGATTCAATTATAAAATTCCCATTGAAACTCCAATTTAAGCATTTATATATGAATTTAGAGAAACGGTTCTCTCTTTGGAGTGTTCTATAAATGTAATGCGAAAGGATTCGTGATAATCCTCACTATAAGTTACTCGAAAGTTAAATATCAATGCAACTCAGGTAGTCTGTATTTTTTTCAAGATCCCTGCATAGGATTTGTATTTTCTGATGAGTAGTCTGTATTTTTTCTGCATAGGATTTGTATTTTCTGATGAGAATTCTTTGAACTATACTGTTTGTTCATTTGTTCAAATTTTTATAGACTTTTGTAGTCGACAATTCTCTGATTTGTATCATGAAACAGTTTGTCCCAGACAGCTCATCAGAAGTTCTAATCACATCTGCTGATTCACGGATTAGGGTCGTTGATGGGATCAATCTTATGCACAAATTTAAAGGTATACCTCTAAACCCTAAACTTTTGTGAGCTTATGCATGCATTGTGAGGCTAAAATTAGGATTATTAATGATTCGTTTTCGAGCCAATTTAACCCTAGCTCAACATCAGCTCGAAGTCATTCAATATGTTCCCTAGTCAAGCTAAGTTTTTTTTTAAGGATATACTTAATATATCATATATAAATATGTAAGTATAGTTTTAAATAGATAATATGGTATTATTATGTTATGTTATGAGATATGGTGTTATTATGTACAATGATATTAGTTATAATTGTATATTTATACCATATTTTGTACATAATAAGTTATAATATTAGCATCATAATATAAGTATATGTATTGCTTGATCCGATCTCAAATTTTTCCAGGGTTTCGAAACACAAGCAGTCAAATTTCAGCCTGCTTGACAGAAAATGGCAAGTATGTTATATGTGCTAGTGAGGACTCTTACGTGTATGTATGGAGAAAGGACACTGATACCCGTCCAAGCAAAAGCAAAAGTGCCATCTCTATCACACAATCCTACGAGTATTTTAACTCCCAGGATGTCACAGTTGCAGTTCCCTGGTCAAATACTAGCTCTAGATCAGTAGCTACTTCTGTGCCCAATGGAAGCAACGGCCCCAATTGCCAATCAAAACCAAATAATAACTTAGATTTTCTGGAAGAAACTAGTGGCCGAAATAGTCCCCTCTCCCTAACATATCCTGACAAGGTATTATCAGCTACTTGGCCTGAGGAGAAGCTTCATTCATCCTCTGGCAAACACAGTCGCCATAGTAGCAGCGAACTTTCCACGGGCGACTCGCTGATGCAAACTAGCAAGTTAGCTTGGGGAATGGTGATTGTGACTGCTAGCCGAGGAGGAGACATCAGAGTATACCAAAACTTTGGCTTTCCTGCTGGTCAGACCTGACCAACTAGAAAGAGCCACATGATAGTAGCTCAGACGAGGAAATAGACTTCCGATGTCAGACTGTCTGTAGTGAGCCACCAACACCACACAAAGCTTATTTGGTTGCTCAAGTACCCAACTCGGAAATATGAGAACTATTGCAGTAGCCAAATAGCTTTCAGTGTATTTTCAGGATTCAGATCTTCAGTGTATAGTGAATGTGCATGGTGAAAGGGGGGTTGGGGCTATCTAATTGCTACGGCAATTTGATGAAATATATTTATTTTGAAGATTGGGGTCTCAGATCTTTAGGGATTTTCGATTTGGGATATCCTGTTTGTTTTTTTGTTTCTTATACAGTTTCATTTGAGGAGAAAAAAAAAAAAAAAGGAAATCCATGCATGCAGCCTTTAAGGGTTTTTGTTTAGGTTGGGGCTTTAGCAAGGCTGTGCTTACTTTGTTTTCGTGCTGGGTTTTACCCTGAGGGGAATATAGAGATATGGTGTATAGAAATTTGTATTAGAATTGATCATTTTCATATATATATTTCATGAACATTGAGAATGGAGAAGAATATACGAGGAAAATAAGTAAATCGTGTATATATATATAATAGCCTTATGTAGAATTGATAACTTCAGTTCAGATATGCTGAGGCAAGGAGAAGGCATGCTTCAGCAGGTTTATAGCCCTATATTTTTAAGGATTATAGTGATCTATTGATCTCGATCGCCTATTCTCCATTCACTTTTCTCAGGCAATAAAATTTCTGGATGTGCAAATTTTGTAGTTGTTTTATTCTTGTATGCTATAAGATTTATGATGATAGAAATTGAGGGTTATATCTTAATTTGCATGTAATTTTTGTGTTTGCATGTAAAAACAAAAGTTGTATAGCTGGAAAAGCTGGAGATTAGAATAGTTCTACTAGTCTTGATTTGGGCAAATTATTACGTCCGGACTTCGTCCGGACAGCAATCCAGACACACCACGTCACCAAAATACACCGGGACCTAGTATATTCGGGTGACGTGGTGCATCTGAATTAGGTGACCGGACAATAATAATTTGCCCTTGATTTGAGATTATAAAAATTTATCCTTACAATAAATATAAAAGCAATTAAATATCTTACATAAATTGTGAGCAAACTAAATTGAATCAAATGCACAATCAAACCACCCAAACTGTGTACATTAAGAAAAAAAAAATCTCATTTAAGTGGGATTTAAATTAAGAGGAATGTTAGTGCTCAAACAAAAATATAGTTTCCTTTGTAATGCAAGCAAACAAACACTTGGTAGCTTTCTTTGAACCATGTGGAGCATCATAAAAGCTGTAGACCAGTATGGATACAAAAACAATGAGAAGGGTGTTCTCTATCAATTGTTGACCCAACCCAATAAATAACAAACTAACAGAAATATTAATCAATGTAATATCAAAGGTCAAAAAAGTAAAAACAAAAAAACCGGCAGAATCAATCCCAACCATTCAAAGTGAACAAAATTGTTGGAATTAAATTGCATCGCACAAAAATGATACAGAAAGCTATGAAGTCAAATCTCAAAAAGCACTAGTGCTATGAACGAACGCATCTCATAGCCAAATTCTAGGCTTCCAATTCTTTGGAAAGCCTCTTAACAAAAAAAAGGAGGGGGAGGGGGGGGGGGGTATGGTAAAAACTAAAAAAAAAAAAAAAAAAAAGAAATCAACCCTAGTGATTCTCCTTTACATCGTGAAAAACCATTTCCAGGCAAAGTAATGAACAGAAATTTCATAGGATGATAATGGCAGCATATCTGCATTTGCCTGCTTCACTTGACCAGACACTTGCAGAGCTGGAAGGGAAGGGAAATGCCTTACATGTTGCCCAGCCTGATAGCTTCACCATTTCTCTAACATCCTCAACCCCACAATTGCACCAAACAGCAGATCAAATGAATTCAAATTTCTAGATTAGTAAGGCCAGCAGCCCCGTTTGTACCCAACTGCGAGAGAATCGCAACAAAATTGCAAGATTGTGTTGGTCTTGTGCCGTAATGCCTCTCAACGTCTGCTCTAGAAAGATCATATAGGACCAACTCGAGGTCGATACATTATTGCATTGTATACTTTGTTTTGAAGAATGGCGCTTACAGTGGAGTGTCCAGATATTGAACTTTCATTTGTGGGTTTGCATGTTTCAGGATGGAATTCTAGCTATTGGTTGTGGTAAATCTTGCTTCAATCGCTTGTTTGATGATATTGGCAACATCCTGATTTCATGGCAGGAGGCGAGTAGAAATAGAAGGTTAACAATAAATGATTTTGTAGTAATGCAAAAATTTCACTGTGAATGAGGGATTTACATACATACCACTTTATTTCAAACTATTTATATATCTGACTCCCAGAACATTAATATTACATGCCTACCACCCATAGAATAAATATGGGTACATGAAATGAAATATTAAAGTTTATATTGTGGTATGAGTGATAGGAATGAAATATATGAGTGATATATTTGATATTAAAGTTGTATATAGGAGTTAGGATTGTAATATTAATATTTTGGGTGTTAAATATATAAATAGCATGAAATAAAGTGGTATGTATGTAAATCCTTATGGAATATTTTCATAGAAAAAAATTATATAAGGATATCCTCTTAATATAAATTATATACTGGTGGATTTCAAAGTATTGGATTTGCTTTGAGAATAATACAATATAAACTCTTCATATACATCACTAATCTCAACAATAAATTTAATGATTTTCAAATCCATCCTTGGACAAATGGTATCTCACATAAATTTTCTTCTATTTTAGATGCTGATGTCTTTTCCAAATTTTATTATTTTACCTGCCCTGATAAACGTTCTTACGGTTTAAATAAATTGTCCATTACTAACAACTAAGGCCTCGTTTGTTTGGCTGTAATATTTCCGTCTCCGGTTTGAATCGGCGAAAAAATTATTGTTTTGTTATTTTTTAAGACGGCTTTTTCAAAATACATTCTCCTGAACGTTCGCATTTCCACCGATCTGAAATCCCATTCCGATACTTCTATTTAAAAACGAAAAAAGGAGCCGGGGAACCAAACTGAGGCCTAAATCATTTTGAGAAAGCCGCAGTTGCTTGTTTAGATTTACATCTTCACAGAAGAAGACTGATGATTGAGGACAAGGAATTCAGTTTAATCCTCTCCTATATGAAGCTACAGTGCACAGCACATAGCTGATCTATGAGATTGCTAACAAAGGCATAAGAAACACGGTTATGTAACTAATCTGGGTTTCATTTTTCTCTGGATAGTTTTTGCGACTTCTATTACTAGTTGTTTGTAAATTTGAAACCACAAGTAATTTGCCTCAATTTTAGCTTATTTCCTCAGTATTAAAGAAGAATTCATTTCTTTCTTGACAAAAAGTTTATTGTTTCCATCTTCCCTTTACCAATCTTTTACTAATCCTACTTGTTTTGTATCAATCATCCATATTTTGCTTTCTACTCTGGAATCAGCAGAAAAAAAGTGTTGCAGAAAAAGAAAATACTAACCTTGAAGAGCCTGAGCCCATTGGGGTAACGTGCGCAGGTCTGGATTTCAAAGATTCAAGAGCCTCTTCAGCAGCCTATAAAACCAACTGACAACTTTTAATATACCAACTTTAGTTAAATCAATAGCTTCACATGCATCATCTCATAGGTTAGTTAAGCCAATTTGTTTGAATGTTTCTAAAATAAATATAACATAATCTGTTGCGATAATAAATGAATCCAATATGACTGTAGATAATTTATGTTAGACAAATTTAACATAAGTGAGAGAGGTTTTGAAACAAAATTGAATTTATTGTCATTATATGAATTTGATGTAAACTTAGGACAAATTGACTATTTTGTCATTTTATTACTATATCTTGTAATAAAACATAGTGAAATTAAGAAAATGGTGAAATCAACTTAGTTGGAGAGAGAATACACAAATTCTATGGAGCTAGATGATTGTCATTGATCGTAACATATTTGAAAGCTTACAAGTTGTTAAATAGTATATATCAGGCTTTTCTTGCTAAGTAAAGGATATAATTAAAGAGGTAAAATACAACAACAACAACATCAAGCCTTTATCCCACTACGTGGGGTCGGCTACATGAATCCTTTTTCTCCATTGTGTCATATTAAAAGTCAAATTCTCGTTTAAATCTAATAAAGAAAGGTCATTCCTAATATTTTCTAACCAAGTCTTTTTAGGTCTACCCCTACCTTTCTTAACATAAGTCAAATCTAGTACCTCTACTCTCCTAACCGGGTCATCGCAAGGCCGCCGTTTTATGTGACCAAACCATCTAAGGAGACTTTCTCTAATCTTATCTTCTACTGGAGCTACTCCAACCTTTTCACGTATATGCTCATTTCGTATCCTATCTCTAAAGGGTAAAGCCACTCATCCACCTGAGCATCCTCATCTCTGCCACACTTAACTTAGTATTATGCTTCTCTTTTAAAGGCCAACATTCGGCACCATAAAGCATTGCAGGCCTCACTACCATCTTATAGAATTTTCCCTTAAGTTTGAGGGGTACATTTCTATCACATAACAAGTCAGATGCATTCCTCCACTTCAACCATCCAACTTGAATTCTGCTGATAATATCCCCATCTATTTCACCATCACTCTGAACAATAGATCCAAGATATCTAAAACGTGTACTCTTATTAATGACTTGATTGCCCAAAGTCACAATCCCCTCACTAGGTCTATTACTACTAAAATAATTAAAAAATATACCAATGGTAAGAGAATACCTATAAATATTTCTAAATGATTTGCCTAGACTGCCACCAAAAAGAGAAAACTTTACTATTGAATTATTACCTAGTTTGGACTTAGTGGCCAGAACCTCATATCGGATGGCAATTACAGAATTGCAATAATTGAAAAACTAGTTGCAGGAATTATTGGTAAAATTATTTATTAGGCCCAGCATGTCACCATAGAGAGCTCTAGAACTGTTTATAAAGAAAAAGAATGAAAATTTCAGAATATGTATTGTTACAGGGAACTGAACAAACTCACTGTTAAAAATAAGTACCCGTAGCCATAAATTGGTGATTTTTTTTTCAGCTTGAGGGAATTTCAATTTTCTATAAAAGATTGATTTTCGATCTAAATACTATTAATTACACATTAGGAAGAAATATCTAAAAAAAAGATTTAAAAAAAGATATAGATATTATGAGCTTATGGTGATGCCTATTGGAATGACAATAGTATTCATAAATTTGATGAACATAATTTTCAAATTATTTTTAGATATATTTGTAATTATATCTATAAATGATATTTTGATTTATTCAAGAGATGAAGATAACCATGCAAATCATCTAAATGCAGTTTTACAAATACTTAGGAGAAATAAATTATATGCCCATTCCTCAAAATATGAATTTGGTTTATGAGTGTGATATTCCTTGGACATATAATCAATGATGATGATATCTCAATGGATTAGAATAAAATTAAATTGCATGGCCAAGGCTAATGACAGTTAAAGAAAGAGTTTTCCAAGCCATACAAGGCATTATAGGAGATTTATTAAAAGATTTTCTTAGATTATTATGTCATATCAAGGTTTACTCAAAAGGCAATGAGATCTAAATGGGATAATCAGTGTAAAGAAGCTTTTCAAAGATTAAAAAAGAGCTATTTGATTATTGCTCCAATATTAGCCATTCCTTTAAGTACAAAATAATTTTAGATATACAGTGATGCTTCATTGAAAGGATTGGAGAAAGTATAAATGCAGTATGATAAAGTGATGACATATGCTTCAATACAAATAAAAAAAAAATCATGAGAAAAACTATCCTACGAATGATTTGGAATTGGCAGCAATTATATTTGTACTTAAAATATAAAGACATTACTTATATAGAGTCAAGCGTGAAGATTTTACAAAACATAAAAGTGTGATGAATATATTTATAATCAGAAGAAATTCAATTTAAGGCAAAAACAATGGCAAGAGCTTATCAAAGATTATAATTTAGAAATATAATATCATCTTGGTAAAGCAAATGTTATTGCTAATGAGTTAAGAAAAAACTTCAATAGGCACAGTTAATTAAGGATATTGACCGACTAAAATAATAAGTGATATTATAATGATGCAAATTTTATTCTATTGAAATAGTTGAGGATTTAGTCGCATAAAGAAAAAATATGTAATTCATTAACACAATGATTTTCAGAAAATTCTAAATTTAGTAAAATCAAGTTGTTTAGAAGATTATGAAATTAATAAAAATAAATTGTTGAAATATAAAGGTAAAATTTGTGTTCCAATTGCTAATAATTTACGAGAAAAATTTATACAAAAAGCGTATCTTTCTAGTTATACAATCCACCCATGAAGCAACAAAATATATATCAATAGCCAAAAAATATTATTTTGGTTGCTAGGACTTCAAAGAAGTATTGCAGAATACATGGCTAAGTGTCCAGCATGTCAGATGATCAAGGCAGATCATCAAAGGCCAAGTAATCAAATAGAACACTACAAACTAAAAAAAAATTACCCTGATTATGCATTCTTGATGTTGGTTGAGTAGGAATCACATCTACAAATATTGGAAATTGCTTATAACAATAGTTTTCAATCAAATATCAGAACTAAGTCGTATGAAGCTGTTTATGGACGAAATTGCAGGATATCTTTATGCTGGTCAGATATTGGAGAAAGAAAAGAAATGGTGTTGATCTAGTGGATGATACTACTAACAAGATTTGAATGATCAAACGATATATTTGAAGGTTGCACATTAACCACGACAAAAATATTATGATACTAACATAGACCAGTGGTTGATGTTGATGAATTTCAATTTATAAAAAGTTAGTTCAATGAATGATGTGTGATATTTTGGAAAGACGAAAAAATTGAGTTTGCAAACGTTGAACCATATGAAATCATTGAAAGAAATGAGAATATGGCTTATGAATTAGCAATATCAACACATGCGAGTGCATAATATTTTTTCATATAGCTAAAAAGGAAATACATAGCTGATGAATCCAATAGGATTTTTCCATATTCAATTGATATGCAACTTGATTTGAAATATGCTGAGTAAACTTAAAGAATATTATATGTTGCTATGAAGCAACTCCGAAATTGAGATATATCATTTGTTTAAATTCTATCAAAATATGAGACAAAAAGATATATTACATGGTAGACAATAAAAAATGAGAAAAATGACATCCACATTTATTCAATTAACACATAATTGCTTTTATTATATTCTTTAAATTGGAGGGCAAAAATTTTATAAGGGGAGATTATTAAAATTGATACAAATGAACTGATAGAGCCGATCTATTTGAAACGTGAATAGGGTTATTCGCGGATGCAAACAAGTAGGAGTGACAAGACGAAGGGGGATAATGCAAGTTCGTTCGACATAGATTTTGTTTGGTTTCTCTTGACAAAAAGACTAAGGCAAGGAAAATAAGAGAAAGATCAGTGAGTGTAAGATTGATAATGTTGGAGAGCGACAAAATGGAGAGGTAAGTGGAGGATTTCTTTCATCAACATAGAGCTAGACGTGTGAGCATATAAGCAGTGGAACTAGAGATCCACAAAGAGAAAAAAAGAAAAGAAAAGGAGAGATTTATAGCGAGAAAAAGAGAAAGGGAGGAGGACGAGAGAGGAGATGAAGCCACCCACCTCAAATGCTGCTTCGGATAGTGAGAGAACTGAGTGTAGTTGAGGAAAATGCATTGAAGGCGATCAAGTGGAATTAGATCAAGTGATCAACGTAGGATTTTATTTTTAAATATCAGAATAAAATATAATGCTAAATTTTATTGAGATATCATAAATATAGCAATTGTTTTTATATGAAACTGTATCAGAATTTCAAGTTAAAGTACAATAGAAGAGAAGTACATAATTTTTCATTTCTTCATTACAATTAAGATAAAAGACTTAAACACCAAGATTTAATTGTTTTAAATTATAATTAAGTCAATTAAGAATCCAAAATATAGTTATTATTTAAAACAATTAATTTATTGATGTTTAGGTCAAACCTTAATCATAATAAAAAAATGAAAAATTACATACTTCTCTAGTTCTTATTCACCTCAAAATTCTAATACAATTTAATAGGAAAACAATTGCTATATTTATGATCTCTCACTAAAATTTATGATAATATTTCACTACAGGGAAACCTGTTATTACCGGCGGACGGAATCCGCCGGAACAAATGTAAATTCCGACGGTATTGGTCTTTTCCGGCGCATGTTCCGGCGCAAATATCTTCGCCGGTTTTGAGTGCGTCGATAAATTTGTTCCGACAAATATTATGCGCCGGAACCAGTTCCGGCGTTGTTCCGACGCATTACCGGCGCATTAAACGGTTTGTTTGCCGACGTGAAAAACGTGAAACTTCCGGCGCCTATTGCACCGGTATTTACCGTCGCAGTATACGACGTTAATTACCGGCGGATTAAGCGCCGAAATTGTGTCAGCGAAATTCTACGATTATTTGCGACGCAATTGGTGCGCCGGTAATTAACGGCGGAATATTCGCCGGTACTAACGCTCGATACATTCGTTGTATCGTAGTTTCTGGCGCATAATCCGCCGGAAACCTGTAGCATTGACAAAAAAAAATTGCCTTCCCAGCCAACAATCCCATTTCCACACCTGCAAACCTCTCTCTCTAGTCTTATCAACAAGAACAATATCATCAACAAAAAGCATGCACCAAGGTACATCCTCTAGCAAATGTCTAGTGCTAACAATCATGACTAAAGCAAAAAGATATGGACTAATGTTGATTTCCATAATTCAAGTTTACCTTCAAATCCCTCTCTAGTCTTATCAACAAGAACAATATCATCAACAAAAAGCATGCACCAAGGTACATCCTCTAGCAAATGTCTAGTGCTAACAATCATGACTAAAGCAAAAAGATATGGACTAATGTTGATTTCCATAATTCAAGTTTACCTTCAAATCCCTCTCTAGTCTTATCAACAAGAACAATATCATCAACAAAAAGCATGCACCAAACTATCCTCTAGCAAATGTCTAGTGATAACAATCATGACTATAGCAAAAAGATATGAACTTAAGGCTAATCCTATATGTAATCCAACCGAAATAGCCAAAAAAATTGAAAACAAAAACCTTCAAATCCCTCTCTAGTCTTATCAACAAGAATAATATCATCAACAAAAAGCATGCACCAAACTACATCCTCTAACAAAAGTCTAGTAATAACAACCATGACTATAGCAAAAATATATGGACTTAAGGCTAATACTATATGTAATCCAACCGAAATAGCAAAAAAAATTGAAAACAAAAACCAAACCTTCGGTTCTCCTCGGCGGCGTGCGACTAGGCAGGAGAGAGGATGTGTGCGATTAGGAAGGAGGCTCGGCGAAGTCCGGTGACCATCGACGGCGAAGTCCGGTGACCGTCGGCGATGTCTAACCACGGCGAGCGACGAACGGCGACGGAGGGCGACGGAGGGCGACGGGCGAAGCAGTCGAAGTGAGAGAATGGAAGGAAACAAATGACGGCCAGAGGGGTTCGGGTTTGCGAAATAGGGCTTTTACCGGCGGACGTTCCGCCGGTAATGGTATTAGTGACGTCGGTATAATTTCCGACGTCTAATCCGTCGGATATATTTCGTTGAGTTTAAATACGCCGGCGCAATTTCCGCCGGTAACATACGCCGTAATAGTTCCGCCGTAACGTGCGACGGAAATGGTTCAGACATCCCAATAACGTCGAACGTTCCGGCCGAATATGCGTCGGTAACTTTACGGCGTATTTTGCGCCGGAAAGGTTGACGCAAACTTTACGTTGAACAAAGCCGCCGGAAACTGCGTCGTTTATTACCGTCCAGAATTTTCCACCGGAAAATCCGACGGTATTTGCGTGTTTTCCCGTAGTGTTTTATTTTAGCATTTAAGTACTCAATTGATCTGGTTTCACACATGAGCACTCTCAGTTGCCTTCACCATGTTTGTCTCAACTACACTCCTTAGTTCTCTCACTGTCCAAAGTAGCATCTAAGATCAGCAACTTCATCTCCTCCCTCATTCTCCCTCTCTTTCACCGTTTCTAAGATATGCAACTTCATCTCCTCTCTCATTCTCCCTCTCTTTCACCATTTCACATAGTCGGACTCTCCCGTATTCTTTCTTTCTCTTTGTGGATCACTTGTTGCACCCATTGCACTATACACACACCCACACCTCTGTCTCTCTAGATTAATGAAAGAAACCCTCACACTTGCCCATCTATCTCCATATCTCTCCAACACTACCAAACTTCCACTCAATCATTCTTCCTTGTTCTCCCCACCTTAGTCTCTCTCCTCAATCTCTCTATGCCGAGAGGAGATGCATTGTCTCTTTGTGCATAGCAAACTCACATGAACACTCTTTTTCTTCGCCCTCTCACGCAAGCTTGTCGTATTTCTATAAGAGACGTAAAACCGCGGCATCATCGCATCCATAAATGAACATATTCGTGCTTCAAACAGTTTTAACAAAAACTAACTTAAAACTTCTAATATACCCTCTTTCGTGATTCTTTAAATTGAAAAACATTCATGCTTCCCTAATTGGCAACTAAAAAATGCACATATCACATACAAGCTACATAATGTCAAACATCAAAGAAACGGTTGCAGGATCAACCATCATCAAAGTCAAAAGAGCCAAGAAAAATATCATGCGACATTAGAAATTCAAAGAGAGTGAACATGCAGACTAAAATTGATTTTGTAGGAATTGAATTCATTTGCCACTCATATCAAATGCCAGAACCTTTGCTAGCTGGTAGCTTTCCTATGTCAAAGAAAACATCTCAAGTATTTTAAATTTAAAAAATAAAATAATAAGTTTGAGACCTGAATCTTGGCATCCTCCCACGTTACTCCAATTCCTTTACCTAAGACCTGCCCTGCGATTTCAACCTGTATAGAAAAGTCATATCAAGATAAAATAGATTAAAGAAAAATCTAGCACAATCAAATCTCAACGTGCAATCCCTTTTACATATGATAAAAAAGATAACTAATGATTAATCATTAATTTTGATAAAATAAAAATGCAAAAGTAAATTCAAATTAAAATGTAATGGCCTTTTTAGAGAAATAAGAAATACAATTTGTGAAAAACAAAAGTTGAAATGTACCCGCTTGTTGAAAACTAGCTTGTATTGGAATTGAGTAAAGTCAATCACTTCATAACTAAACTTAAAGCAAAAAAAACTCCCCAGATATATAAAAATCAAGCCTCAGTCTCATACTACTACAATAAGTTTGCATTCCAAGATAATACTCAAGTTCCTAGGACTTCTCCTGAAAGTAAAAGAAATAGCACATTCAACTAGAACTTTGTTCGCGATCAAATTCATCAAGTTTTGTACACGACCAAACCCTTATATATAATTACAAAAAACATCTTGGAGGGATTTCAAGAGATCAAAATAACCCATAAAAAACACATCATCTATAAGAAGAACAAAAAATTTCAATAATAGAGGAAGTCGCAGAAGAGCAGATGCAGGAATTGCTAAAGAAATCACACAAGTCACGCAAGTCTATAGATCACAACAAAACACAGCTAGGAAACAGGTCCCAATAACTGAAACAAAGGCAATATAGATAGCAACAGAGGGTGGTAAGGACAGCTGCAACAGAAGGCTGGAGGAAAAAGGTATATTAACACTATCTTTTTATTTGTACAGTCCTGATTTAATTAATATAAAATACACAATTCATCGAGTTTTTTTTTTTTTTTTTTGGATGGTTGTAAAGTAGATCTACAAATTTTTAATTTAACAAGCACTTAAAATGTATATTAACAATATATTTTTATTTGTACAATCCTGAATTAATTAATATAAAATACTAATTTATTAACATAAAAAATACAAATTTAACTTTAAAAATGCATGAATTGTGTTAACTTATTTTCTATTGTAGATGAGTGGATGAAACCTCAACCAAAATGGTAGCAGGATCATGAGTGATGCATAGGTGTGCAAGATAATTATTCTTTATCGCTCAAACGTCCCAAAAATGATTAGTGTTCACTTTAAAATATGGACAATACTGTTATTCTTAAATGCATTTTTATTAATAATATAGATTAATAAATATTGTTTTAACAGAAAAAAGTGGGTTGCATAAGAGAATAGCAATTATGTTATAAGATACGGACAAAATTTCAAGCGGTTGGTGTCACGAGGACAACATGATGGCTATGACACCAAGGAATGAGACTTTGGGAAATAGAGGTGAAATCACAAAACAAAAGCAATGGAATTGGATGATACGAGTAGCAAGGGGGAAGAGGTGGCATTAAGGTACCTAGATAGAGGGCTAGGAAGCACAAGCACTCCTAAACACCTCTTGTGTCTAAGTCGGCCACGTGTCATGAAAGAACATGGCTCTAGCACACCCCTACATGTGTCCAACACTTCAAAAACTGTGGGGTACGGACATATTATAGGCATGGCTCAACACATCTAACCTTGTCTGTCTCTTTCCCCTCCCAACAAGTATGGTTTTTTTCTCTTTTTAATCATAAAAGTTAGGCATAAAATACAATCTATAATGGAAATTTATTGCAAATTTGTTAACAATATTAAACATTGTCTATGCTTTTCATATTAATGAAATATTTTTTTATTTTTATATTAATGTATATTTTCGAAGAGCATTGAACTTTACTTAGCCTTCTAAGAATCAAATTTTGGGATGTAGACTCATTTTTAAAAGTTTTAAATCCCAGTATAAACTTCCAGACATATTGTCCATTTTCATATGACAATTTTAGAACATTTTTGAAAAAATTTATCATCTCTTTCATATAAACAAAAAGTAGAAATTTACAAGAGGCAATAACTTATAACTCACCAATATGTTGGATTAAGTTCAATCAGTTGATTAAAACAAACAATTACAAACTTGATTCGTTTTTTATATACTGGAATAATGACTACTCGAGTGGCACAAATAAGATTGGTAATAATCCAATAGAGAAGATGACAAAACTTATACGAGTATATGCTATCAAATTAAATAATTTAGGAGAAATAGGAGTGAGAAGTAATGTAATGTTTTACTGTCATTATTGTCAAGAAAAGTTCAATGAAACTTAATCTAAGGTGAGCGCTTTCTTGCTCAAATAACCTGAAGTAAGCATTCAATCATTCCCTAAAATAATACCAACAGAGTTGCATGAAGTACAAAAGCTAGATGACGAAGGCAGGCATAAAAAGAATGCCTCCTTTAAGAAGGTTCCCATTCCTTCTTCAGGAAAAAGTGGCTCCAACCAATATTCTAGCTCACAATCAATGGGATATTTTAGGTTAGAGGCTATGAACCAAAAAAGAGTTAATGTGTTGGGCTCTAATGCTATTGAAAAAGCCTTTAATTTGTAAGCTAGAGATCATTTGCATTAAGAAATTGCTCGCATATTCTATTTAGCATCACTTCCCTTTCATTTAGCGAGAAATCCCTACTATTTTAGTGCTTTATCATATGCAGCCAACACCTCACTATATACATTCCTCATGTTCATAATCTCTTGCGGACAACATTACTTCAAGAGGAAAGAGCAAAATATAGAAAAAATGTGTAAGCATATCAAAGAGACTTAGAACGAGAAAGAAATTACTATTGTTTGTGATGGTTGGATAGATGCAAAAAGGAGACCAATAATTAATGTCATGGTAGTTATAAAATATGAGCCTAAGTTCATCAAGGCCATTAAATATAAATGAGTGTATAAAGATAAGTTCTATATTGCAAATCAAATCAAAGAAATGATTATGCGGGTGTGTCTATAGAAAGAACTTTAATTTATCACTAACAATGCACTAGTTTGTAGAGTGCTAAGAGTTTTGATTTAAACACAATATTCTCATATTTTTTTAACTCCATATGTTGTTTATATATTGAATCTTGCATTGAATAATATATGTGCTCTATAGAATAAAAATAATAATGAGATCACCCATGGAGAATGCAATTGGATCGAAGGCATAGCAGACGATGCGAGCTTGATAAAAACATTCATCATAAATCACTCAACGAGATTATCAATTTTTAATTAATTTGTGAAATTAAAAAGTTAGGTTATAGCATAGACTCATTTTGCTTTAACAATTATCATGCTTAGACAATTCAAAATAATAAAATAAGGAATGCATACCATGGTGATTAGTGATAGGTGGAACGTGTATATAGAAGATGATGTAGACAAGGTCAAATTTATCAAGACAAGAATATTGGATGATTTATTGTGGGGCAAAATATATTATATTATTACTTTTATAGAGTCAATATATGACATGTTAAGAGTGACTGATACGGGCAAGTCTTCTCCCCATATTGTATATAATATGTGGAATACTATGATTGATCCAAAAGGGTTAAGGCATCATATAGACATGATTAAAAGATAAAAAAAGACTCAACCTTTTATAACGTGGTGTATGACAATCTTATTCAAAAATGAATATTTATTAGCAACAATCCCCTTCACCATTTAGCATACTCTTTTAACCCAAGGGAAAATTTCAATTTTTCATTAATCTTAGCCTACCCAATTTTATAATTGTGAATTTAAATCATTAGATGAATTCAATTATTACATACTACAGCCACGCTTG